>PVKA01032885.1:0-24905 GCA_004027165.1 Ctenomys sociabilis | reverse complement strand
TCTCTCCCTCTTTCCCTCCCTTATATTTCAAGCAGGCTAACCCATACCGCCCTGGGATGGGTGTAGCACTCACATCATCTCCGTGTCCTCATCCTGTGAGGACCCTGGCCCTCTGCTGTCACTTAGTTAAAGCCCTAAACTTCTCAAGTTGACACAGTGAACAATAAGGGCATATCTTCCACACCCTAGGATGCAGAGCTGCTGAGTTACTTAGTTAAGCTTCTAGAATTCTCAAGTTGACACAACATATCAACTGTAACAATCCTTAACTAATTTTATCTGCAAAGACCCTAATTTCAAGTAAAATAATATTTGGGTTTACGGTAGACATGAATTCTGAGTGTTTATTCTTCAACTCCCGGTGCTGTTCTTGTTCCAGGACATGCAAACACATTCCTGTGTACGCTCAAAATGGCAGTAAACAGGGCCTTCTCTGGATCTAGAATGGTAACAGAACACTTTCTGCTATAAAGTCAGTAGTGACCTGCTGCTATTTCTCTCTGTCTCCTGCATCGTGTCCTTTGAAACATTTCTGTGAAAGGAAATGTCTGTACTAATATAGCTCTTCATATAACTTTATCAAAAAAAGCCTCAGGAAAATTAAACCATAAAGAAATATCTCCAAAGTGCACCAACAGTTTAAACGAAATTCACAAAGACTTCAGAGCAAGAATAAAGCCTGAGGTTCATGCCCTCTGCCTTCATATGGCATTCCAGCCTTTCAAAAACTGAAGAAAGATGCCAGACACAAATGGACCATTGTCCTAGATTTTGATGTGCCAGGATGTAAATAACTGTTGGCTTGTTACAGTGGAAATCTCAAAAGTGTATTGTTGCTTTCAGTCAGATGGTTTTTTTGTTGTTTTTTTTTTTTTTTTCATTGTGATTCAGTTTTTCTACAGTTCGGGATGGGAGAAATACCTTTTGTTTAACTCAGCACAGTAAAACCAGCCCCAGGCACTCATCAGCAAAGGGAATGAAAAGATGAAACCCAGACAGCTCAGACCAGAGGTTCTTCCCTAATACAAAATGTAGCCCTTCGCTTTTACAAAGTATCAGAGAAAGCTAAATGTTAGCTTTAAAAAAAAAAAGAAGAAAGAAAGAAAGAGTCAGGTCAAATCTATGCTGCCTTCCTAGACAACAATCCTAGATACACTATTATTCCCTTTGTTCCTCTGACAGGATGGAGAGTTCCATTTATAGCACATTACAAGAGAATGAAATGATAAATTATATTAAAAGTTTCTGGAGCACACTCAGAGATTTGATGGGCCTCTATAAGCTTCCTTCCCATATTATTCTATGGGTTTTCACTGCGAGGAAATTTGGGAGGCTTACAATAAAATAAATATTAAGAAAAGAAACGCTGCTTTTGTGCTACCATCTTTTTCTTTTCCTTTTATTTTTGGTACCGTTTCCTTAAGTCAGATAATAGCGCCTATTCACTACTCAAGACTCAAGACTGAAGCCCCATCGGTTTATCACGTTCTCTTCACCACCGACATCACCCATTCATCTTCTTTTATACGATCGCTAACCAAGTTTTATTTCTGAGGTGCAGGATAGGAACTGTTAGCTCCATGACAATGCAGGGCGATTCGCACGCTCCAAATAAATCATAAAAAATGATTGAAATAAATGAGACACACTAGAAACCAACCATAAGAAATTCACTGGTTGTGTATTAGAAGAAGGCAAACATGAAGAAATGTCCCTGCTTATTTTCTCAAGCTGGAGAGAGTTCTACTTGTAGATGAAGGGAGAACCCTTTCTCTTCTAATGCCTAGATGAGCCCCTCGGAGTGACAGAAGTGGAAATGCTCAGGCTCTGGAAATTTACATATTACAGTCCAAGGAAAAAAGAAAACAGCTAACACCGGACTATTTCACTTCGAGGCAGCTCAGTTCCGAGCCACCTCATACACGGTAGATTTCTAAGTGTTGTGATGTCACTCTGCCCCCACAGGAAACTTGAACAACCACCTTGAGCAGGCCATAAAAATGCTTTTCCTTTTCAGAACACCAAGCAATAGTTTCTAACTTTGGTTTGAGTCACTCAAAGCAGGATTGTTTTACAGGTCCTTTGAAAGGTACTCCTGTAAAAAGAAAAATCTGTATTTCTGGCTCAAAGATAGAGTTCTTTTTTGAAATATATTTCTCAATTATGTTCTGGAAGCCTTAGATTATAGGAAAAAGCTGCAGGCAAGCTTGACAAAAACATGGCATTTGGAAGGTGGAACGACTGTTGTTGCTGAGAACCAGTTCTGGGCTATTGAATGTGAAAAGCTAACTCATGCTTCTACAAAAACAGTAGTTCTGGCTTTAGAAAACTTGACTCTAATACACATTAAAAGTAGGATTCACAGGGGGTAATGAAAGGGGTAATTAAAAAGAGGTCCCCCAACAAGCTGTGCACATACGTGAAGGTCGCTTGGTAATTTTCTTAAACATCAGAATATTGTCAACAATAATACAACAACTATGTGTGCACAATTCCAAGTGTTAATATCAACGTTCTATCATACTTGATTCATATCTTTGAAGTAAAGATATAAAATATTACAGAGACCATTGGATTCTTCTGCTAGGCATGGTGGTAATCCAAGCACAGGACGGAGGCTGAGGCAGGGAAGGTCGAGTTCTAATCCCACCTGGACAATTTAGGGAGAACTTGTCTCAAAATATGAAAACAATTTACTCCTCTTTGAACTTCCCCTTAGTCCAGTAGCTCTGTGTCCCCAGCATCAGACTGCCCTACATCTGCTTGTTGAGTACACAACCCATATTTCTGTATCTGTGGCCAACGTGTATTAGAAAGTAGCCGATAAATATGCACGGTACTATGGATTTCTTTCATGCTTCCAAAATGCTATCTCAGTCTTATAAGTTTCCATAATATGGTTTTGCTTTTATTTGCCATTAAGTGGCTTTAAATCTACCTATATGTACACATACAGCGAAATTTAAATGCTATATCACGAATAAGCAATTTGTTTTCCATTCCTTCTCACTGATATGTTGCAAGTTCGCCCCTCTTCACATATCCCAAGAAACAGCACCAGAAATAGTACCGTCACTTGTACAGCTACACACCCTAGCATTCTCTGAGACATATATGCAGGACTGGAACTGGCTGGCCGCAGGGCAGCTGCCTTCGCAGCCATCACAGACGCTGCTGCGACGCTCAAGCTGCAAGCTTACCCAGCTTACCCATCACGGGCACTGCGGGAGACTCGTTGCTTCCCGTTTTCCATAATCCTTGTTTGTGCTTCCTCATTTGTCATTCTGATTGGGTTCAAAATATAATCTCAACTTTCACTTTGATTTTAGGGATTATGACCAAGGTTGACCATCTGTCTTTACCTTTCTGCCTCTTTAAATTTCCTCCTCTGTGGTTACCCCTCTCCTATACTTGGTCCATTTTTCTAATTTTATCCGTTTTACTTTCAGATTTCTAGCATACAGTTCAATTTTTGTGGCTAGAGATGATTCATCTGTGTTTTCTTCTGCTGCTCATCTGTTCGGTACTTTGCTTATTGTGCGGCACTGGGGATTGAACCCTGAGCCTCCACAGTGGGGACTGAACTCTGAGCCTCCACACTGAGTTACACCCTCAGCCTACTTCTTATTTTCTGGTTTTTTAAAGCAGTGTGCCATTAACTTAGATTGCCAAGCCTGGGCTCAACCTTGCTTCTAACTCTGGCTCCCAGCTGTTGTTCATCCATAAGTCTGTATTCTGTTTTTTGAACAGAACTTGTAAAACTTTACAAAGCACATTAACCTTTGTCTTTACAACTTCTTAATGTATCTGATTTTTTAAAATCTCTTTCACCTAGTGATCATAAATATACTCATTGTGTTTTATTCTAACAGTTTGAATGTGTAAGATAGTAGTATATAATAAATAATTTAGTGTGCTTAGAAATTTTATAAACTTTAGAACATCTATACATTATTTTTTTCTTTAAGTATCCAGTTTGAGAAATTCTTTCCTAACCTGTGCTCATAAGTACATTTCCTATATTTTATCCTAAAATTTTATATGTTGGGATTTAAATGTGCCTAGAAGTCTTTAATATATTTTTAGAATTTTATGAATTTTATAAAATCTAACAAACAAATTTATAGAAATTAAATTCTATATTAAATTTTTATAAAATGTTATGGTATTAGATAGTCTATCAATGCAGTTTATACTAAGGTATCAATACATTTTTATTTGCGCAGAATGTTATTTATTAAGAAAAAGAAAGCTCCTGTTAGCGAGAAGAGCAGAAGAAAACCCAAGCAGGTTGCTCACAATGCTTTTGTTGTTGATTGTTTGTTTGCTTGCTTGTTTTATGGTACCAGGGGTCGAACTCAGGACCTTGTGCTTGCCAGGCAAGCACTTATTCAACAAAACTATCTCCCCAGCTCCCCATGTGTATCTTTAACACTGAAGATTCAAATACATATGACAATATTCAATGTATATTGACAACATATAGACCTTATGAACTTTTTTGTTTTATTATAAAATTCTAAGCTATCAGGTATATGAAATTCTTTCCTCGTCTGTAATCAACTGGATATGGCTTTGATCGGGGGCTGCTGAGGGTCTGGTTGTGGTGAGCTCTGAGAGGCGACTGGCCCACGAAGGTTGAGATTGTTTTTCTCTAAATACATTTTTAACTTTTATTAGTGTATGTTTATTTGTCATACATAATGATTATATTCACTGTATGGAACTTGTAAAATTAATTTTATTGAGAAAGAAATAGCAATGAGACAGTTTCAAAACAGAGCAGTAGGACAGTTACAATAATTAATACATTGCATATTGTGTTTTCATAGTAGGTATTCAGAGGACAAGATGCAGACATAATATCTTGTCTAAGCACTATTAGTACAAATCTTACTTCTCATTGAACTAAAAAAAAGTAGCTGTATATCTAACCTAACTAATTTACATATACAGATATATAAATATAAATATTTGTATATAATATATATATAATAAATATATACATACATGTATATACACATATATGTATATGTGTATATATGTATACATAAATATTTATATTCATGCATGTACATATATAATAAATATATGTGTGTATATATGTATACATATATATTTTTATATGTACTATATGATATAAATATGTGTGTGTGTATATATATATTCACTACAGAATGGCCCTTCATTTATATCCCCCCTTTCTGTTTTGTCAGAGAATATTCTTCATCCATAGATTGATCCACTGATGGCATCGCAATTTTGTGGCCTTCAGAGCGAATGGCAGCAGAGAGCGGAGGGAACGTGCCTTGGGGCTGCGACGCCGAGTCCCAGCCCGTGTCTCGGCCCTTCCCCTCTCTGTCTCCTTCAGCTCTCACGGCACCTTGGCCACCAGGAAGTGAGTAGGTGTCCCCCTGTGCTGCGCTCAGCCACGGTGCTGCTGCTTCCTCACAGACCTGAAAGCAACGGAACTGCTGGGTGTGGAGGAGAGCTCCGAAGCCAGGAGCCCAAGTAAACCTGTTCTCCTTCAGTGGTCTATGTCAGGAATTTTGTCCCAGTAACAAGAAGTTGACTAACACAAGACGTCACTGTATTTCATTCTCACACTTAAATATTATGTTGGGTTCCTTTCATTATGCAGAGTCAGATAGCTCAAAGCAATTTGCTAAAATGCTTACAGTTCCATGCAGGTTTGGGCCAAGCTAGGGGTCTCTGCTTATTTCTTCTATACTAAACATTAATGCAAATATGAGTAACCTTGCTCTGGTACAGTATTACAGCAGAAATACTCATGCCTTTGAATGTAATAAGAACGTTTTTAGAGTATTTCCTTTAAATAGTAAGCTATGGTTTTCTGAACATAATCTTCTAATTTTGTTTTGCTAAGGAACTTATTATGTATTCATACTGAATTTTAGTGAGTGATACTATTCTACTACTGTAACAAATTATTAGGATTTTTTTCTTTAATATGTGAATGTGGTGGATTACATTAGCAAATTTTATGATTGTGAAATAGGTCTTCATTCCAAAAATAATTTCTATTTTACTTTTCATTGATTCATGTCTTCAAAATTTATAGATATTATTGCTAGTATTTTACTTAGGGTTTTTTATGCCTGTAATCACAAATAAGATTAGGCTATAATTTTGTTTTTATGCATTGTTTGTAGTTATGTTACCAAATTTATATCAAAACAATAAAATATTCAGTTTTGCCTTTACAAACACAGGAAGAGCCTATTATATAAGTAAAATGACTTATAACGTCTTCTGGACCAATATTCTTTTTCTTGTTGGAGAGGATATGTAACTGGGAGCTTAGTATCTTTACTTGTCATGGTTTCATTCAGATTTTTCCCATTTATTCTTGAGTTTGTGTGATAACATATGAATTTCTTTAAAAAAATTTTTCAGGGGGCTGGGGAGATGGCTAAGTAGAATAAGTGTTTCCCTAGTAAGCTCAGGGGCCTAAGTTCAATCCCTGGTTCCACCAAATAAAAGAAAAATTCATTTAGCTAACTTTTCTAATTTGTTCATATGAAATGTCCATTATACACACATTTTCAGTCACTGTTCTATTCACTGCGAGAGGTGATGCAGGTTATGTGTCCTGTGGAGTCAGCATTTCCATCTACTTGTGAATCATTAATTCATTAATGGATACAGATGTGGAATCATCCAAAGAAAATAATACCCCCTCAAAGACCAAGAAGTAAATTTTGAATTTAAGTAGAAATTGATACTTTTAAATGAAAAATGCCTATGTTGTCACTCTTCATTTCATAATCTATGTATTGTCCATTTGTATATTACATTAATATAAGCAAATATATTTTAATAAAGTGGTTTCTATAGGAAATATCATTTGTTATAAAAGGTAATACTTTCCTTTTTCTCTTTCATTAACACCAAAAAGAAATAACCAAGATATTACCTTCAGCTGGAGGAGGCTTTTGATAATTTCAGCATGTATTAGCTTTCAAGTAGCAATATTTAAAACTTAAGCCCACATCATGAAGTACATGAAAGTCACCAACAGTTTGTTTTGGCAAGTGATCAAGAAATAAGCTATTTTTCTACAAATTGACATTATTCAACTGATTATTTTTTAAGGTAAGCTCCGTGGGGAGAGAGGAAAGACCTTTCATGTTGGAACACTCAAGAAATACCACTCCATACCATACACCTGAAGACTTCCACAAAAATCAAAATAAAATATTTAAAATAATTTTCCAATGAAAAAAATCCACTCAACTGTTTTTAATCCAATGCTTTAATATAATTTAACTATTGGCCACCTTTTTCAGTTCATGGAATATGTCTTGAGAAACACTGCTCTAGCCATACTGAGTAAGGCTGGGACTTTGGAAGGCAAAATAGAGAAGACAGAGGTCAGTGCAATAACTTAGAGAAACAACCAAAGTCCAAAACATCTGCCCTTCATAGTAGTTGCATTAATCTGATTCCTGTTGATGATAACACAGCACTGCAGACTAAGTCACAGGGTAAAAGATTTATGTTGGTGAGCAGCTCTTCCAGAGGTCCAAGGTTGAGGGGCTGCATCTGGAGATGTTCTTTCTGGCAGAATTCCAAAATAGTGCAGGGCACCCTATGGTGAGACACGAGGAGGACGGTATGCATGCCTGCGTGTGTGCGTGTGCGCGCGCACGTGTGTGTGTGTGTGTGTGTGTGTGTGTGTGTGTTTCTTCTCATCCACAGCCCAGGTGTATTGGGCCAGTGGAATAAGGAAATATCCAGAAACAGCTTGTTAAGTTACCAACAGAAAAATATAGGCTTAACTGATAATTGTTAGTTGAAAAAGATATAGTTCAGTGGCAAAGGGCTGAAAAGGACAGTCAGTCACTAGAGGGTTCAAGGATGGCACGCTGGACAGAAAATTGTCAGAGAGAAACAGAAGCATCCCGGGGTGGCTGGTTGGACTCCACAGTGAGCTGTTTTACACTTATTTATTACAAGGAGTGGGTTGTACATATTAAACTACATAGTACTGGCATCGTTAAATTGCTTTGTTCTGTTGTGTGACCATGGGCCAAGGAGCAGTTGATGTAGAACATGGACAGAAAAGCTCACTAGTTTGACCAGTCCTCCAGTTCCTTCACATTACTTATCTGGATCTGAATCCAACATTTTTGACTTGACAGCGTTGGGAACCCAAAGGGAGCATTTCAAGCAGATGGTCTTAAAGCTGTCATTGTTCTCAAAGCTATCACATCCAGTCTTCCTCTAGGTCATCTGTATTCTGTCGTGGGAGCTCCTCCCTCCTGCTGCTAACTAATACTAATCCCATCCCAAAGGCCCTACCTCTTACAGCCTTTTTAATACTTCACAATGAAAATTAAATTTCAACACATTAATCCCTAAGCAACACATTCAAACCTTATTCATGGATGGATTTTTTTTCCCAGGTGGTTCACGATGCCTTAAGGGCAGGCCTGGTAAGGCCTGAGGATCTGGGGATTGAACCCCAGCATCCTGAGCCTGATTACTTTTCTTAAGCAAGCACTTAAAAAAGTGAGTTAATGGACTCACCACCTCAAACCTTATTCAAATCGTAACAGAAACCACAGTAATAACAATCTTCAAAACAAAGTTAGAATTCTTTTCCATTTTCTTTTTCTTTAGTTTTATTTAATTTTGAAGAATAAAAATTTAAGCAAAAGCAAATAGCAGAAACAAAGACAGAAACAGGGTAACATGCAACAAAACATATGTTACAGATTTTCAAAAAAAAGAATAGCAAATTACAAATGGTTGTTACCAATTTTTATAGAAATCTATGCTCAGATTAACAGATATAATTATGCAAGTTATTGAATATAGTTATGCACAATTGGAAAATATTTTTTTTCACAACAAAATGGTCCTTTATTTATACTTTTGCAAAGTTAGCAACATGTGACACAAGGTTGCCTGGCGACTAATAGCTGACCTTAACCAGACAGGATGTTTATCTCAGGACTGAGGTATCTTGTCTGCTTTAGGCACTGAGGCCTGGTCCCACCTACACACATCTGACCAATTTCCTAGCTTCTGTAGCTCCCGGAATATCCCCCTTTTTCATTTTGTTTTGTCAGACATGAGTGTTCCATTGCAGTTAGAGAAGTTGTACCTAGAGAAGTCTTTAAAGGAACTTTTCATACTTAATGCCAGTCCAAAGATTGTAGGTGCTTGAATTCAGCACAATAACCCAATATAGTCCAATAGTTCATAATAGTAGTGAGTTATCAGCACAACTGGTAATTGTCAGAAATTGTTGACTTGAGCCTTTTAAAGCTTTCCAACCTGCTCCTTTCCTAAAACATGATGTGGCTAATAAAGATACAAAAGCTCTTTGTCTCATTTTTAAACACAACACACACACACACACACACACACACACACACACACACACAGGTAGAAGTGGAGTGAAAGAGTTGTAACATTTATCTTGTATTAGAACACAAAAAATTCAGAAATTTAAGCCATCCTCAAAGCTGGCTCAATTCAGGTATCCATTAACATAATGAAATTTTTGAATTACATCCTGTGGATGGGACTCTCACTTTTTACTGAATTTCCAGCAACCAGCTAACTATAGCCGTCTAACGAAATAGACTTATTTATTGAAGTACTGATGCAGATAGAAGAAGAAAGAAGACAATCACAGTTTCTCTAGGGCCTAGGGACTGCCTGCCTGTCTACATGTCTTTATCCCTTCTCTTGATCATTTATCTTTACACTCAGGAGACCCAAGAATAACTGAATAAACATTATCCTGTCCTTGGCCTTCACCAAGTAAAATTGTTTGTATCTGAGACCATTTCCCTTCAGAGTCTGAGATCATTATTTAACAGTAAATTGTCAAATGCTCCACAGTTGATCTCAGTTTACTTCTGCCATTTGCTGCTCTATGAAGCAAGTCCAGGGCATGACATTAAAGCCTGTGACTATATAGCATGAGAAAAATGTTTTGTAGGATTGAATAAACCACCACGGACATTTTCTGGCAGTGAGTCTTAATGATGGAAATATCTCTGTCCAAGAAAACACTTTAAAATACTGCTTCAGAAGAATGACAATCATGCCTATTTTGCATAGTGTTGTATAAGAATTTAAAAAGATTATAGACGTAGAGGAACCCAATGCTACAACCTGCTTTTTGGACTTACAATAAACTGTTTGGATCATAATTTATAAAGAAGCCTGTAACCAAATTAAATAGTGTGCCTTGAAGGAAATATTGGTTTTTCCTGCCTATGTTCTCTCCATCATGCACTGTCTAGTTACTCTTCTCTGTCTTAATATTATCCTACAAGCTTAATCATTCTTATCTAAGACTAGAAAGGAATCTTCCTCTATGATGTTGCCTCATTCATGGGAAACATATGTCCTGGCTCTGAAATCTCTCCTTTACAAAGGTGATGTAAAATGTCAGATCTTAGCTTAAGAGAACATTTCTATATTTAAAGTGTGTGCCACGTCTTGTCTTATTCGATCCCTTCATGCATTTCTAGTTAGGTAGGTCAAGTCCCTTCAGACCCATTGCACAGTTGAATAAGATGAGACTTTTTATATCCTGGTTGAACAACTTCTACAGCCACTGAATCAGTTTCTAGAATATCAGTATATTAGTTCATGGGGCTAGGGAGATGGCTCAGTAGAATAAGCGTTTCCCTGACAAGCACAAGGGCCTGAGTTCAATCTCTAGTTCTGCCAAAAAATAAAAAAGAACTAAGTAGGTCCTAGAAGAACTAAGTCAATTTCTTCCCAAGTCACAGCCCCTGCTGACTCAAAATCTACTATAAGGCCCTACCTTTTTAAGATCTCATATTCTCCTGTCACCACTCTAGGGCCAAGCTTCTAAGAGCAAACCTTTTGGGGGATAGGACTAGTCAGTGTTTATTAGGGAAAGAGATATAACTCAAAATACACAAATATATAGGAATTTTCAAGATTGACTTATAATGGCCACCCACAGAGTCAGATGTGGAAAGGAGTCCACATAGCAGAGGGTCTTTCTGCATGCCAGAGACCAAAGGATTCAGTCTGAGGTCTGGAGTTCAGAGCCATGTCCCATGCATGTCTGTACAAGAGGCTGATGGGTCTGTACGAGAAGCTGAAGAGTCTGAAATGGAAACCAGAAGATGATGTCCAAGGTGCAGGCAAAGACTGGAGCTCCTCCAGGAAACAGAAGCAGATCTGTCCTGTATTTTTCCTTTATACCATCCAGGTGACAAGCACCCTCGGTGAGTCTTCCACACCATAGGTTGTGCAGTCCCTGAGCCAATTTAGTAGAACTTCTCTTATTCAAGTTAACATAATCTATCAATCAACACAGGGACAACCTACAGCCAAAGCACAGCAGTCAACATGACTCCATGAAGATCAGTCCAGCTCATACTGCAACTCAGCATCTTGCTCTGACTCTGTCACTCTCACCTGATTCCACCCTGTTCCTGACACTTCACAGTCAATATCCATCTTGCTTCTCTCTCTTTATCTTTAGGGTCTAGCTCAGTGCTAGTTCTAGATCTCCACTCAAGTCATGCAGACTCCTTTTCTTCTCTGCTCTCCTCTAGGGCCAAGAATACTCTGCATTTGTGTCCTTGGCCTAAACCTCCATCTCTACCCACAGAGCTTCCAACCAGTTTTCCAAATGTTAAAGAAGAAACAAAGACTTGGTCTACTGACTGCCATGCCCACAAACTGCCTTCTTTATAGAAAAGTTGAGACTTCCATGAAAATTAATATACCTGCTTCACTAAAGATCCTGAAACACAGTAGATTTTTCTATCATTTTTTGAAATAACTCTGGGCCCAGGTGTAACTTTCTGTTCCCTAAATCTCATTTCTTAGGCAACTGCTAATTTCTGAGACAACTAGGATTAGGCAAAGACAACAGTCATTTGTTACAGAAATATTTGCTCCTGAATGGAAAAAAGCACAGTGGGGGCTGGGATACCACACCCCTCCACCCACTTGAGTCTTGGCAATATTCCAAGGCCAACCCTCCTTCCATTAGTGCCTGGGACATAATCAGAGTGAACTCTGGAGCTACAGTGCCTGTTGATAGCCTCTAGCAGGATGACTCAGCCCTCTGTTACTCACTCCTGTCTATCTTACCTTGAGACCCCAGTAAGAAGCAACTGGGAGGGGGAGGACCTCTCTTGCAATCTGAATAGCTGTGTGCTATTTATTTTCTCTGCCATCCCAGCACCATTTTTCTGTTCATGCTGGATTTTTGTTTCTGCTAGCATGGGCCTGCCTTGAGCACAATTTTCAGATATTTTCAAAACAATATAGATGCTTTTCATTCACCATTTGACGTAAGCTTGTTCACTATACATAAAAGCCTGAAATCCATTTTTTGATTTATACCGGGTATTGAAAGACTATTAAGCAAGTAATTAACCTATGAAAACAGCACCCGGGTTAATGCTTATATCAAGGCACCATGCCCACCAGCCCAAAGCTGTGATCTCCAGAACTCTGTCCAATACCAGATGATTGCCCGACTTGCATAACCCACTTAAAAATACCCAGCCAGCTTTCTAAAACTCCTGCAAATACCTTGTTGACTTATTACTGCAAAGCCATTATGAAGATTCAATCATAGACAGTGCTCTCCCTGATTGCAAGGCCAATAAATCTAGCTTTGTTTCATCAACAGTTTTCTTCTGGTGCTCTTTCCATAGCCAATAAACAAAGTGACTCAAAAGTCAGTGTGTTTTTGTTCACGGTCTCTACTACTCTGGTTCTTTACTATGTAGACTTTGGCATTCAAAGGTCCAAGTTTCTCTTTAAAGCTTGAATTTTGTCTGATGCCATTAACATATCATCCACATCTAATCCCTGGACTAGCATCTAGCTCACGTGGTAACGCATAGCACAGACTTCATTAATGATGTCGTTCCTAAGTGTTCTCATCTACATCTAGCACTATCTCATCAAAGCAGGCTATTTTCCCCATGTTAGATAAGAAAGCTGAGGATTAAGAAGATTAAACAATTCTTTCATTTTAACAAAAAATTAATTCTTCTAAATTCACAGCAAGGAAAATTCCAACCCAGGCAACCTATCTCTGGGACTCAGGTGCCTGAATGTACTATGCACTGTTTAGAATTTAAAATAGCTAAGATTTCAAAATCCACTCCTTTATTATTGTACACATACCTGCAAGGGTGAAAAATCAAGAAAGATTTAGATCTTCTTGGGGAAGACATGGAAATAATGGCTGTGGCTCGCTGGTGGATTTTTAGTTTTGCACAGACAAAGAGCGGGCTGTGTTTCCAGACAAGGAAGGGTATAAATCTGGTAAGTAGATGTAGAAATAGCAAAAATAGTACTTTTTTGGTGATGCACACTGGAGGGTGACTTCTATAGACAGTGCTTTGGCAATGTCTAATAGAATTGCCTACACATACATACACACACACACACACACACACACACACACACATTTACTTTAGTTCACATACAACAAATTTGCAAAGACACACAAGAAGCTGATCTAATGAGTTGCCTCTGTGTAGGGCACCATAAAGCTGGTTAAAGGGGTTTAAGGGAAATTTTGTGTGTGTGTGTTTTAGGGAAGGGCCCACAGGATGTTCAGGGTCTCACTACTAGAGTGGCCTCATAGCGATTCTACTGTTTACAGCCTCCCAAGTGCTGGGATTACAGGCATGCACCACCACACCCAGTCTCAGTCACCGGCTCAGCATGCCCTGGGAGCACTTGGAATTGAACCCCAGCCAGCCACTGAGCTGTGCCTAAGCAGGAGCTTTAATCCACTGACCTATTTGGCTGGCCCTGCGAATTTTTTTATTTCACTGTATGATTTTATATACCTTGACTATTAACCTAGATGAATGTATTCTTTACTTAAAATATAAATATAATTTTAAAATAATAGAGAGATATTGTTTGTTTTAGAGAAGATCTCTAATGTTTTAGTTTAAATTTAAAACTGCCTGGTGATAATACACTGAGATTTTCCACCTCCTTCATCCTGTCCCCTAACAACTGCTGGTATATATGCTGATGCATAAATTTCTCATAAATGCAAAAACATTATAATTTTGTTAACCTGCAAATGTCAGCCAGTCTCATGGAAACCGGAATGCATTCGACTGCTACACCTAACAGTCTACTCAGGCTTTACTTTGCTCCACGTTTTCTAAGTGCAGTTTGATACACTGCCTCCCCAGAGCCCCAACACACACATGCGATGGTGAAGGATCCCAAGCTCTCGCTCCAGTCAGGTATCCCCTTATGCACATGGTGAGCCCGCCATCCATTGGAAACTTTCATCTGAAAACCAAATTGTTTCTAAAGGGAAGGGGAACTGGAAAACCTGCGAAGACATACGAATAAACGTAAGAGGCTGATTGCTTTGAGGAAAGGTGAGGAAAATCTTCTTGGTCGGTTTGGACTCTGAGGTGGGCCAGCAGCCATCACAGAGGGCAAGATGTGCTTCTCCTTCAGTGTGGGAGAAGCCGCCGTGGAGCTGGAAGAGTGGAGAATGTGTCTCCTCACAGACGCACTCTCCAAAGGCAGCCATAGCCTGGGAGCAGAAGGAGGCACATGGGTGAGGAACACTCCTTGATTCCTTCACTGTTCTGCCTGCAGGGCCCACAGCATACCATGAGGTACTGAACAGAAAGGGCAGGTGGTGCTGTAACACACAGAACCTGACACATTCTGTGTGAGCAAAGCATGGTCCGTGACCTTAGAAAATAGACCACCATGCACAACCTTATACGACCGCCCAGTGTTGTTATTATTGCTATCATCATCTTCATTGTCACTGTTCTCTGCCTTTTGGTGCCTCTGTGCATCAACACAACAGCAGGTCTTGCGCAGACCTTTTCTCTGTTACAAAGACCCTCGCTACAGCCATGCAGCCACATGAGAACACGGCTCACTCTGTGTCTATATACAACAGATCCTGGGAATGGAACTATTGACAAGAAGATGACAAATCAAAGTAACATCAAGTACACACACAGGCTGGAAATGAGACTGGTGGGCTGTACCTCTCAGCTACCCACACTAGACATCACCCCAGGACTCACAGTCCTTTGATAAGATGTTATTTTTTGCAGTTCATCTCTCTCCCTCTCCTTTGTGCTCTGGAAGTGTTCCCAGTTGGATGGAAAGCAGCACTCCAGCCTATAGATTTTCTGTGTCATCCATAACCCTTTAACCTCTTGGCAGCTCAGCTTCCTCTAGAGCAGGCATGGGACCTTCCTCTTGGAATCAATGCCCTGGGAAGCAGGAGGTAAAAAGAGTTAACCACTCAGAGCTCTCTTTTCTCCAGATGTATCCCTTGTCTTAGTCACAAGTCCATCTTCCATAGACTGGCTCTGCTCCTTTCTTCACTTTACACATCTGGACTTCAGGTGTTCTCCAAGACAGCACAAGACCCACATTTTCCTCACAGTTAAGACTTCCTCTCTAGTCACCACTATGGCTTATGATGGTTTAGTGAAGACTCATAAAAGGGACTCACACCAACAAAAGACAGAGCCTCCTGCCTCTTAGTTGTGTCTAAGGTGTAACGCAAGCAATTCAGCTCTCTTGAGATCCAGAAACACACAACATTCTTATGACTAAAAGGAAGGCTGCCCTTACATGTACAAATTCATATGCACATATCCCTGAGTCTTACCTGTTCTTTAGAATTAAAGGTCAAGTCATACTTCATTTTTTAAGAACCTTTCTCTGCCTTACCATCAATTCTCCAGTGGATTTTTTATCTTCTGATAAGTTACAATATCTGTTTCGTAGGCCTGCTGGTGCTTTCAAATACTTTTGTGTGAACAATTATGAATTTTTAAAATTATATCATAAATTCCTTGAGAATAGGAATTAGGTTTTTGTTCCATGACACTAAAAGCAGTGCATTATCCAGGATACATATAAAGGAAGAATAAATTTGAACATAAAACATTATCTTCTTTACTGAAAATTTTCCAGAGCCTGTGTCCCATCAAAGTAGTAAACTTGAACAGGACACACTTATTCAAAAATGCATAGAGTATTCCATGCATACATAGGCCCCGTTCTGTCATTATTGTCATAACATTTGAAATTCATTCAAAGAATTGCCAAAGATTGCCACGCACCAGGAATTCTGCTAAGTGGTGAAGACAATAAATAGCACAAAGCACTAACACATCAAGAGACCTAGAAACCTCATGAAGCATGAAGGTGGGTAAAAAGAGAGGGGTGGATTTTCCTGGAAGTCCCAAGCCTCCATGGATGAGTAAGAACTCAACAAAACATCTCATTAACTCTTCTCTCATTGCTGGGAAAAATATCAAACTCTCAAAACGAAGGAAGGAAAGGTTTAATTAGCTCACAGTTACTGGAGGTTTCGGTCCATGCCCAGCTGGCTCCAAGGCAGAGTGTCATATGGCAAAGGGCAGCAGCTCATGGTGGTGGCAAAGAACAAGAGAGCAAATGGGAGGAGTAGCAGCAACAGAGAGTAAGCCTCTCTCCCTTAAGTTGTATCCAGGTTATTTACACCAGGCCGGGAGTAGTACTCATCCCCATAATCCCAGTGGATCATGAGTTAATCACAAACTCTAAAAGTCCACCCCTTGACTGCATGAGGCTTTGGGGGACAACTACAGATACACCATAACACAGAGAAATAAGAGAACACACATTTTCAGGAAAGGGGGATACTACAGTCAGAGCACAAACCACGGCACAGCAGGCAAGACACACAGCACAGCCAAGGAGAGACGAGAAACCTGGGTTAGACTCCAGATTGAAGGAGAGCCGTGATATTTCTTTGGGTAGGGAAATTTGTCCAACACATTTAAAAATGAAATTTGAGCCCAGTCGTGCATCAGGAACAGGCTCTGAGGGAGTAACTACAATGAAATGTGGAGATGCGTGAGACAGCAGCACTTGGGTGTGAAGCACATTTGTCTGCACACATTTTAGCAAGTATTCAAACATTAGCTTTAAATTCTTTCAGTTCAAGCCCCATGCTTACTGTTCAATTTTTCCTTATATGATTGGAATGAAAATGTGACAAAAAATTAAATATTACAATATTAAACTATTTTGTCTAAAATATATAAATATAATATTTTATCACATGTTTAGAAGAACATTTGAAGAATCTTCAAAAATGAACAAATTAGGAAAAGAATTTAAGCTGACTATTCAGTGGAATGAACTGATAATTAAATGAGTGAATGTTTATGCTAGGCACGGAAAAAAACTAGATAGAAGTCATCCAAAAATAATAACAATGAACCACGACTATGTCACAGCCTCCACTGTGGAAATGTCCATCCAATGCTGAGATGCCTGAGGTCTATCCAAGATACAACACAGAAGAAATCCATCCTTCATTTCTGGTTTAATGGGGTATTTTTTGACACTTCAGACCACAGCCTTGTAGTAGATTATAAAATCAATTCAGTTTATTACTAGTAGCATTCTATAATTTGAAATAGAAAATAATTCATAATACTAGTGCGCATGCCACAGTAAACATAAGCATGACTTCTGAAATGTTTCTTTCAATTGTACTACAGTGGGGAGGTAGGTCCTATGTAGGTCTTAAAGTCTGCACAGAGCAGAGCAGTGTCCCAGGTGCCTTCCTCAGGTGGGCCGGGAATGGAGAGGACAGTCACAAGGAGCCTGGCTCCAGCAGCAGCCCACCGGGTTTGAGCTGAGGGAGCCCCACGTCAGTCTTATGCATGATGGAAAGTCTGGGCTCTAGAGCATCTGGGGAAACAACCTGTGGAGAAGGGTCTGACTGCGTGAGGACAGTCCCCGCAGCAGCGCTCCCAAACCTGCCACCCCACCCCACAGGGACCAGACTCTGTCTGAGTAGGCTGTGCAGCTGATGGCAGAATACCTAAGACTGTAATTCATAGTGAATAGCAGTTCATTTCTCACTGTCTGGAGAACCCAGGGTGGAGGCACCAGCAGGACTGGCATTGGATGGAAGCTGCTTTGTACCACGAGAGGGCGCCCCTCTGCTGTGTCGTCCAGAGGCAGATACTGCGGCCTCCATGGTAGAAAAAAAAATGCAAGTTTATACATAGGATGGCTGAAGGGGTTGTACTAAGAATTGTCATTAGCTCCATGAAAACAGCAGTTCGTATGTAGCATCTTCACCTTGACTAATTCTGTATGCTGATATCTGTAAACTAAGCCACTACACAGACTACAGCAATGTGTAATACAAAAACCATGCATGTATCCCTGTCATCTTGATCTTCCAAATGTGTACCATTTCTAATTTCATATCAATTACTCTCTTTAAAATTTTTAAAAGGTAATAAAAGAAAAAATAGAAACAAGAACAAAAATTTAAGATTGCTTGAAAGCAAATGATAAAATTCAATCACATATCTAATCGTTTATATCTGTTGATTTGACAATAAAAATGGATGATATATCTATTTTTGTTTTGAAAATCTGCTATTCTTGTTTTGAAAATCTATAACATGGGTATTGTTGTATGCTACCCTGTTCCTGCCTTTGTTTCTGATCTTTGTTCTTGCTTTCGTTTTCACTATCCAAAATCAAATAAAATTATAATTTTTAAAAAAGAAATTTAATAGCAGGAGGGTGATCCCTAGAGAACTTGTTTAAGAGTGTCGATCCCCTCGTCACCCAAGGCCACATTTTTTGATACTGTTTCACAGGGAGCTGCGTTGCAGGACAGATTTTAGAAGGAATCCCACCCTTCAAGCGCAGCTCCCCACGGGGAATGTCTGAACACACAGCTCTACGGCTTGCTGGTGTCACGCTGCCACCCATTATGACTGGTGAGTATGAAAGGAGTAATTGTGCAACCTCCTGAGGACCAGAAAATGGGGCTCAAGGTAAGAGAGGTGGGAAACAGGGCCAGGAAGAAGCCGAGTCCGTGTGACTCCGCCCCTTTTCAGAGCCGCGATCGTGTTTTTCACAAGTGAAGCACCCGTTCTTTTCTATGTGACCTCTGAGAGACATCCAGGTCAGACCAGGTAACTGCTTAAAAATCACATTCTGAAAATTGAGTTTGAATTTTATTTTGAAACGCTAGATATGAAAATGCTATGATAAAGTTAAAAATCCATTGACATTATCACCAGAAATATCATCATTACATTTATTAATAAAATAGTTCTGGCTACTTTATATGTACTACATCTGGAATGGTAGCAAAATGGTTTAAAATTTTGTATCACCTATCAGGAAAAAAATCCCATACATGATAAATCTTAGGAATTCATAAATATCATTATGAAGGAGTTTTAAGAAGAAGTTTCATTAGACATTTTAAATATAAAATGTGATATGAAATGACAATTTTCATAGAAGCAAGCTCAAATTTATCATCAAAAGTTTCGAGCAGAACTTATATACAAATGCAATACTAGAAATTTTATACAAACTGAATGTCTAGTTTTTGCTTTTATCTCATAATATACAATATTCCCCCAGTGAACTACAGATATTTTATTTATACTACAGATATTTAGGTTTTGTGTGTGTGTGTGTGTGTGCGTGCGTGCGTGCGTGCGTGTGTGTGTGTGTGTGTGTGTGCGCGCGCGCAGGGTCTCACTACAGCTCAAACTTATAGCGATCCTCCTGTTTTCTGCCTCCCTAGAGCTGGGATTGCATGCTTGCACCACCACACCTGGACTCCATTGCCGGCTTCACATGCCTGGAGGTGGGACTGGTGTGGCATGCGGTGCCAGGGATCAAACCCTGGCCCTGCACTTACCTAAGCAAGTGCTTAGTCCCCTGAGCTATCTCGCTGGCCCTAACTACAGGTATTGTAGCCATCACTTTGCCCTAATATATAACAATAGTCAGATGCCACATATGAAGTTTTCTAGAAATTTGTATAAAGAAATAAATGATTGAAATGAGGCACTGTTGTCCAGCCTCTGTTATGTTTTGTTGTGTTGTGTTGTTGTTGCCTCTGTTGCTGCTGTTATCATTATGCTTTCCATCACATGGAAGGGAGGTTGATTTCAATGTGCCTTCAAATAGCTCACTGATACATTTGCAGAAAACTGACAGGGGCTGCTCTTCCACAAAGAACTGCAAATAAGTGCCAGCACCAACTTTTCAGTGTGGTGGTGTGAATTATCTTTGCAGCTTGCTCAAGATGGCTGTTTATGACAGGGCTCTGTAATCCTTGTGGTCCAAGCTACATTGGACCAGGGGTGTTTGCCATTGATCATGAGAGCTGCTCTACCTAGAGAGAGCTTTCACTGGAAATTTCATACATAGAGTATACCAGTTAGTCCTTAAGAGAAATTCTTTCTCCTTTCACTTTAGAAATACCTCTAGCATTGTTATAGAGAACAGTTTTGAAATACTTTTTGTGCTCGGATGGATACACATAACTCATTTTCTTTGCAGATTGGCCTCAGACTCCACTCATTTTTTATTCTTATTCTTCTAGGAACTCTCCCCCTTTTCTACGATCTTCTTACATCTTGTTTTCTTTGCTGGATTTGGATGATCCTATTTGTTAGTGCAGTAGGCTAGAGCTCACTTTGTGGGAAAAACTTGATCACAGAACTGGGACTGTGAACCGGGGCTTTTCTATGTGTGGGAATTATATTGGGTTAAGAAGGGGCTGATGGCTTACCATAGTGGGGTCACTATTCCAAGATCTTTGATGTGGCAAAATTTCATGCTTTGTTTTATGTGTAAGTATAATTGAAGATTCTCCTGGAATTGCTTTGTGGTGAGCCTGAGAAGTGACACTTAGCAGTCATAAGTGGGAAAGTTCTATAAATGCTCTTTGAAAGAGCTGCTGATGACATACACTGAAAGAGATCACAGTATGCATTCAACAAATGGCAAAGATCAATAAAAGTGCTGCTGTGTTATCTCAGGGCATAAAATATCAGGGCTACATAAAGAAATCACAATGTTTCTCCACAGGGCTAAAACACTGATGTTTTCTTTGTTGGCTGAGATTTTGACTTTCATGATACATGGCATGAATTTCTGTTGAGATGGCTTTCTTCTCCCAAAGAGAGGTGGTATTGACGTGTGTGGAGATGGATCTATCCCTTCCCACTCCACAAAGGAGGCCACCTGCTCTCTTCCACTTGCCAACAAGCTCCCTGCTTTTCTCACATTCATGTTGTTCATCACCCATTATTTCCTGCCTGTCCAGACCTCAGTTTCATGGGGAAGAACTGACACATCTGGTCCAATATGAATAACATGTGCAAAATAAACATGTAAAAATCAACAAATTAAGGGCAAACACTAGTTCTTCAATTAGGATAAAAACAAGTGACCTCCTAATTTGCATCCAACACAGAAATTAATTTTCCTCCCATGTTATGGTTTCAATCTAAAATGTCCTCCTTGGGCTGGCAAGCACAAGGACCCAGCTTCATCCCCCAATACCACATACTGTGCAAGCTCCAGAACACCAGGCATGCTGTGCCGGCCCTGAAACCAGGTGTGGTGACGCATGGCTATAATCCCAGTACTGGGGAGGCTGAGACAGGAGGATGACTACAAGTCTGAACTTCAAAGTGAGACTCTCTTCCAAATAAATGAATAAATACCTTTAAAAATGTAAGATGTCCCCCAAAGTCTCATGTGTTTAGAAGTGGAGCTTTGAGAATGCTACTAAATCATCAGGGTGCTATACCCATCAATGTCTGAAATCATTGCTGAGTTCATAGTCGACTCCACAACCAGGAGGTAGAGCACAGTGAGAGGAAGTAGACTACTAAGGGTTTGACCTAGGAGGCTATATTCTTAGCTCAGGCTTTGCCTTGCCTTCTTTTTCCCTCCTGGATGCCCTGGCTGAATATTTGCATCCTTCCCTCCTTGGAACCAGCCATCACTGAAGGAATGTTCTGAAACCGAGAGCCACAGTAAATCTTCATTGAGGCTAGAGATATAGCTCAGTGGTGGGTTGCCTGGCTGGCAAGCACAAGGTTATGAGTTTGATTCCTGGTATCAGAATAAATAAATAAACAAATCTCTCCTTTTTTGAGTTGCCAATGATGGAAGCACACCCTACCACAATAATCGACAGACACATGGAAACCTGGGTGATTTTTGTGTAACACTAAGAGGTATCCATCTTCCATAGTTAGAGAGCTATTTCTAAATAATCTGCTCACTCTGATTACTTAGCAGTGTATATTAACAATAAATAAGCATTACTGTCACCAAATCGACCAAATGGTAGCAGGTATCAAAAAAGAGACAAATTCTGTCCTTTAGTTTGCAGAACTTCTGTCCTCTCTCCCGCTCCCTTTCTCTTTTTCCTACTCACTGGAGTGCTTGGTAAACAGCAGGGCACTAGGGTCAGAAAGGTCCCATATGATTTGGAGGCTTCAGGGCTCAGTGTTTCTAGGCCTAGAAGATCATTTCGTGAGCTTCCTGAGCACAGTGACCGCGACACTTGGTGCAATAGGGACGCAGAGAGAACACTCAAGGATGAGAGGTGAGTTTGCAAGTACCAAGTCCACACAAGGAATGTAAACTTCCTATATGAAAATAAGTATTTAATAAAAGGGGGTATAGAGAAGCCAAGGGATAGGAAAAGAGAGGAAGAAGATAGGGGCAGGGATGAAGAAAGAAACTACGATGTGTTGTGTGCATGCATCTGTTTCCCACATGGAATGTAAACATGACATGCTACACGCATGATGTATGAAACTACAAAACTATGAAAATGGTCTACTGGAAAGGGGTAGAGGAGCAGTTCAGCGCAAGAGAGTGTGTGCAGAATTGGCACGACCCTTGGCATATTTCCAACCACAGAAAAGAAAAACATGAATTAAGAGTACAAGTTTAGAAAAGAGGGGCAAGTGCAAGACTCAGTGCAGTCACTGGTGAGTTACAGAAGGCTGGCCATGCAGTGATGAGGAGGAGGTGGTGGCCCCTATCCTCCAGGTGCGCTACAGCCCGGAGATACCCAAAGAAAATTCTTTCAACTGTTTTTCATTTAATATATTTTAAAGGAAATGAAAGTAGTCCCTTCTTCCTGCTCTTTATACCTTTTTGCAGTATGTAGGAAACAACCCAGGAAGTGACTCACAGCTGAAAAGCCACTTGCATTAGCATGGAGCTACTGATGGCCAAGACCCCCGGCAGGCTTATCTGTAAAAATATGACTGCAAAGTTCAACCTCCTGAGCCGCGTGCTTCTAATAGCACCCACCATCCGTGGCCTGTTTTGAATATGCCCTAGCTTCCATGTAGATCATGTACTAAAGCATTTCTTATTCCAGCCTGCTCATTTTAAACCAGCTCACTTGACGGTGTGGTTAGCATGGCCCTCCCAGTTAAGGATGACTGCTCAGAGCACTTAGGAAGAGGTTGTCTTAGCACAGCATCCAGAGTGAGACAGCTGACACAAATTGCATCGTATCCTGCTGGAGATTTAATGCTGTTACTGCCAGGAGAATATTTTTGCAGAGCTACTGTTGATAGCAAAATAAAGCACGCTCCAAAATCTAAGTTTCAATAAACATTTCTGCTTGGTCCAGGATTCTAATTATACCATTTTTTCCTAAGTGTACGCTACAACAAAATCTGCACTTCTTAATTAATATCAAAACTCTTCCAAGATAGGACCATGGAAAAACCACTTTCCAGGGAGAAAATTCCTTATTTCCAAAATAAAACTAGTATTTCATGGAATTCTTACCAAAAGCACTGCTCGTTCATTTTTTTATTTCTTAATCAGCACTTACTCTATTAACTGTAGAACTCAAAAAAACTTCAGTAATTTGTCTATTATCTTTGTTGTTTATATTGGAAAAAAAAAAAAAAAAGAAAGCTGACATAGGAAAGAAAGTTACTCTGTAGATAAGAATGCACCATGAATTGTATTATCTTTGCATAACAGAACACTGTGCCTTCATTTCTTAAGAGAACACACTGCTGGAGATGGTAAATTTACTGCCCAATTAGACTTTATGCCAAGCAACACAATTTAACCTTCTATGGATCCGTGGACTTGTTGCCTCACCAGAAATTTAATGGTCCACAAATTACTACATACAAGATAACCTTCACAGTGTGCATGTTTTGCTATTAATTACTTCTCCAATGCTAATGAAATTAAGGAATGGATCTAATATGTTGGCTTTTTATTTTAATTATGCTTATATATCCTGAAATAATATTAAAGCCTTTTGCTCTCACCTGGCTTAATAATCAGAATTTTCCCTTCTATATCTGTGATTTCCATTTAATTCATACACCCTTTAAAACCCAATTTTAAACTTGGCTATAGTTATGTGTGGCTTTTGCTGTGCTCTCTTTGATATATCTAGGTGCTATTTGGCCAAACAGGTACCTAAGAAAGACACAAACAAAATCAGATGCAGATAAAGATAAAAGATTGCATTGCTTCACATGAAGTGTCTGTTTTAGTATACTGGTCATTTGTTCCTCGAGATCATTTAATTGTACATTGGATGTGACATTACAGTCTTGCACATCAGCAAGCAGCACTCAAGGGCCAAAGGTGTTTGCCAGGTTTGAGGTCCTCAAGATTATCATAGCTCAAACCTGGCAAACACCTTTGGCCCTTGAGTGCTGCTTGCTGATGTGCAAGACTGAGGTCCTCAAGATTATCATAGCTGGGCCGGCGGTATAGCTCAGCGGACTAAGCGCTTGCTTAGGTAAGCGCAGGGACCAGTGTTCGATCCTTGGTTCCCCCAGCCGCGTGGGCCCCGCCTTCGGGTGCGCTGAGCCGGCAATGCAATCCAGGCGCGGCGGCGCGTGCCTGTCATCCCAGCACATGGGAGGCAAAAAGCAGGAAGATCACTATGAATGTGGGCTGCATGCATAGTGAGACCCTGCACCAAAAAAAAAAAAAAAAAAAAAAAAAAAAAAAAAAAAAAAAAAAAAAAAAAAAAAAAACAAAAAAAAAAAAGA
>PVKA01032884.1:0-24907 GCA_004027165.1 Ctenomys sociabilis | reverse complement strand
TCATCAATCTCTTTCCTCTGTGGCTCCATAATCTCCTTGATCAGAAAATTTGGGGCACAACTGAGTTTCATGATGTTACAGTACAGGTTCACGTATGTCCTGAGTCTTCACTGACCTTGAAAGGCTAGGGCCAAAATGTTGGCTGGCATTGCAGCTCTTCTATTTCTCCAATTTTTGATCTGTGAACTTAGGTTGTTAACCATCCAGAAGAAAAGCTGATTAGTATCCTGCAGCATATGCCATTCACTTTGCCCTAACTATCTGACTCAATTCTTCTTAGTTGCTGTTGTACATTTCTATTTATATTTCGTCTTTTGACTTCTTATACTGGGAGACTATACAATATTTGCACATGTTTATTTCGCTTACAAGTATATGTTTAAGTGGCATCCACTTCAATATAAATGCTTCAAGTTTATCATTCTTTTTGAGACAGGATCTCATTATGCAGTTCAGGCTGGCCTTAAGCTCATTGTAGCTCAGGCTGGTTTCGAACCCACAACAATCCTCCTGCCTCCACCTCCTGAGTGCTGGGATTACAGGCCTAAGCCACCACGCCCGGCTAAGTTTATCATTCTTTATAGCTGAGTAATACTCCATTATATAGAAATATCACAACTTTTTCAACCATTCCTCATGTGATGGACATCTTGGTCATTTCCAAGATTTTGCTATCACACATTGTGCTGCTATAAACATAGGTACACATATATCACTATGACATGATGTTTTCAGTTCCTCTGGGAAAACTCCCAGTAGGGGGATAGCCGGCTTGAATGGGATTTCTAGTCCTAGTCTTTTGAGGAGTCTCCACACTGACCTCCACAATGGTTGTACCAGTCTACATTCCCACCAGCAGTGGAGAAATGTTCCCTTTTCCCCACAACCTCTCCAACATTTGTTGTTGGTTGATTTCCTTATGATAGCCATTCTTTCTGGAGTGAGATGGTATCTCAGTGTTGTTTTTATTTGCATTTCACGAATGGCTAGCGATGTGGAGCATTTTTTCATATATTTATTCGCTTCTTTAATTTTGTCCTCTGAGAAGTATGTATTTATCTCAGATGCCCATTTCTGAATTGGGTTTTTAAATTTGAGGGCCCTGTTGTATCTTAGTTCTTTATATATTCTAGAAAGCAGATCTCTGTCTGATTGCTTATTAGTTAGGATTTTTTCAAAATTTGTGGGTTGTCTTTTTACTCTGTTGACAATTTCTTTTGACATGCAGGAACTCCTCAAGAAGAGTTGATCCCAGTTGTTGATGCTTTCAAGTGTTTCTTGTGAGCATATATGTTCATGAACTCCTTACCTACCCCTATGTCTTCAAGAGTTCCTCCTACTTTCTCTTCCAGGAGACTGAGTGTTTCTGTTTTAATGTTTAGATCTTTAATCCATTTTGACTTTAGCTTAGTGCATGGTGGTAGACTGGGGTCAAGTTTTAGTTTTCGGCATGTAGAAAGCCATGTTTTCCAGCACCATTTGTTAAAGAGGCTATCTTTCTTTCAGTAAGCTTGTTTGGCTCCTTCGTTGAGGATCAGATGGCTGAGTGTTCTCATAGATGCCTCTGCATCTTCTAATCTATTCCTTGTTCTTCAGGTCTAGTTTGTTGCCAATACCATGTTGATTTTATCATAGTGGCTTTGTAGTATAATTTCAAGTCAGGAATTTTAATGCTTCCTGCCTTGTCTTTATTGGTCAAGATTGGCTTTGCTATTCTAGGTCATTTGTGGTTCCAAATAAATTTCAGGAACTATTTCTCTAGGTCTGGGAGGTATGTTGGTGGCAGTTTGATAGGGATTGCATTAAATATGTATAGCAGTTTTGGGAGTATGGCCATCTTCACGATGTTGGTTCTTCCTATCCAGGAGCATGGATCATCTTTCCATTTTCTGAAACCCTCTATAATCTCTTTTCTTAGGGTGTTGTAATTTTCTGTGAAAAGATCTTTGACTTCCTTGGTTAAGTGAATTCCAAGTTATTTCATTTTCCACAGTGCTATTGTAAAAGGTATTGTTTCTATTCTTTCCCTTTTAGTGTGCTTGTTATCTGTGTGGAGGAATGCTATTGACTTTTGAGTATTGACTTTGTATCCTGCAATGCTACTGAATTTCTGTATCAGTTTCTTGGTGGAATTTTTTGGGTCTTCCAAGTAAAGTATCCTGTCATCTGCAAATAGTGATAATTTAACTTCTTCTTTACCTATTCTTATTCGCTTTATTTCTCCCTCTTTTCTAATGGCTGTTGCTAAGGATTCCAAAACTATATTGAATAGGAGGGGTGATAGAGGACATCCTTGTCTTATACCTAATCTAAGAGTAAAAAATTTCAGATTTTTCCCATTGAGAATTATATTAGCCATTGGGTTGTCATAGATGGCTTTTATCAAGTTGAGGTACAGTCCATCTATTCCAATTGTCTGTAGGACTTTGAACATGAATGAGTGTTGGACTTCGTCAAAAGCTTTCTCTGCCTCAATTGAGATGATCATGTGGTTTTTAGATTTCAGTCTATTAATACAGTGTATTACATTTATTGATTTTCAAATATTGAACCATCCTTGCATCACTGAGATGAATCCTACCTGGTCATGGTGTATGATCTTCTTGATGATTTACTGTATTCTATTTGCTAGGATTTTATTGAGTGTTTTTGCCTCTATGTTCATGAGGGAGATTGGCCTGTAGTTCTCCTTTTTAGTTGTGTCTTTCCCTGGTTTTGGAATCAGTATAATACTTGCCTCCAGAAATGATTTTGGGAGGACTGCTTCCTTTTCAATTTCATTGAAGAGTTTGAGGAGTGTAGGAATTATATCTTCTATAAATTTCTTGTAGAATTCAGCTGAGAATCCATCAGGGCCTGGACTTTTCTTTGTCGGTAGACTTTTTATTATGTTTCGTATTTCATTGGCTGTTATGGGCTTATTGAGAGCTGTTGTATCTTCTTAGTTCAGTTTTGGTAATTTGTACCTTTTTAGGAATCTGTCCATTTCATCTGTGTCTTCTATTCTGTGAGCATAAAGATTCTCAAAGTAGCTATTGACAATCTTCTAAATTTCCACTGGGTCTGTGGTGATTTTACCCTTTTCATTTCTTATTGCTTGTATTTGAATTCTTTCTTTCCTATTTTTGATGAGGTTGGCTAGAGGCTTATCAACTTTATTTAGTCTTTGAAAGAACCAACTTTTTGATTTGTGGATTCTTTGGACTGTTTTCTTCATCTCAATTGAATTAATTTCTGCTTTAGTCTTTATGATTTCTTCCCATCTTTACGCTCTGGGTTTTGTTTGCTCTTCTTTTGCTAGATATCAGAGGTGGAACATTAGGGTGTTTATTTGTTCCCGTTCTGTTTTCCTAATGTGTGAGTTCATAGCTATGACTTTTCCCTCTAAGAACTGCTTTCATCGTATACCATAGATTCCAGTAAGTTGTGGTTGAATTTTCATTGAATTGTAGATATTTTTGAATTTCTTGTTTAATTTCTTCTATGACCCATTGATTCCTGAGTAGGCTATTGTTTAATTTCCATGAATTTAGCAGGTTTTGCTGGTTTCTTTGGTCATTTATTTCCAGTTTCATTGCACTGTGTTCACATAATATGCATGGGATAATTTCTGTTTTCTTGCATATACTTAAGCATGACTTCTAGACTAGTATGTGATCTATTTTGGAAAATGACCCATGTGCAGCTGAAAAAAATATGTATTCAGCTGTGGTTGGGTGGAACACTTTGTATATGTTCACCAGATCCACTTGTTCCAAACCCTGGTTCAGTCCTGCTACTTCTTTGCTAATTTTTGGTCTGGTTGACCTATCTCTTTGAGATAAGGGGTGTTAAGGTCTCCTGTTAAGATTGTGGTCTTAGATATTAGGTTTTTCATGTCCCTTAAGATTTGTCTTGCATTGTTGGGTGCTCCTGTGTTTGGTGCATGGATATTTATGAGTGTTACTTCTTGTTCTTGAATTTTTCTCCTATCCAATATATAGTGGCCTTCTTTGTGTCGTTTGATCATTCTTGGTTTGAAGTTGAGACTGTCTGAGAACAGAACTGCTACTCCTGCTTTTTTCTGAGATGCTGGGGCATGTAGTATTTTTTTCCATCCTTTGACTGTGAGCCTATGAATGTCCTTTTGAATTAAATGTGTTTCTTGTATACAATATATTGTTGGATTTTGTTTCCTAATCTACTGTGCCAGTCTGTTTTTCTTAATTGGTGAATTGAGTCCATTTACATTGATGGTTATAATTGAAATATGTTGACTTATGTTTTTCATGATATTTACCTGCTGTTTTTTACCCTTTTTATTCTCTCTTTAATTGTTTGCCTTGTTTAGTGAGTTCCTTCTGTTCTCCTTTGTGGAGTTCTGGTCATTGTGCTCTCTCTCTAGAACATCTTTCATCAGTCTGTGAATGGATGGCTTTATCATCACCAAATTCTTTAGTTGTTCTTTGTTGTGGAAGTATTTCACTTCTCCATCAAAGTTGAAAGAGAATTTTGCAGGGTATAATAGTCTGGGCTGGAATTTGTTTTCATACAGGACTTGAAGGACTCTGCTCCATGCTCTCCTTGCCTTCATGATTTGTACACAGAAGTCAGCTGTTGTTCTGATGGGTTTTTCCTTTGAATGTGATCTGCTTCTTCTCTCTAACAGCTTTCAGTATATTATCCTTGTGTTGTATTTCTGGGATCTTGACTATTATATTTCTCGGTGTGTTTTTATTTGGGTTGAAGTTATTTGGTGTTCTGTATGCTTCAGTTACTGAATGTTGGATTGTTTCCTCATATTTGGGAAAATTTCTGCTATTATTTCTGTCCATATTCTTTTTATATCATTTATATTGACTCCTTCATTCTCACTGATGCCAATTAATCTCACATTGTTCATCTTGGCATCATCTTGCATGCGATGGATTATTTTTTCCTGCATTCTTGTTTTTTTTAAGAGATCCTTTTTCACTTTTTCACTAGCTGCACCAGCGTCCTCTAGATCTGAAACTCTGACTTTGCTTTCACTCAAATGGTTTTCTAGACTTGTGACTGATATTTTTAGTTTTTCTATATCTCTTTGACTCTGCTTCATTCATTCTATTTCTTTTCTGTATTGCTCATTTGAGAATTCTATCATATTTCTGATCTCCTCTATTTTTTTATCCACATCTTCTTTAGAGGTAGGTATTAATTCTTTTTCTGCAGAGTTTCTTCCAAATTGGGATTCCTCCATATATTTCCAGAATTGTTTCTTTATTTCAGATGGTATGATTTCAAAGAATTCTTTTCTGATTTCAGAAATTATTTCTGGTTTGAGTTCCTTTTTACCTTTCTGCTGTTGTTTCTTTGCTTCCGACACTGTTAATTCATAGGTTTCAGCTAGAATAGTGTTCTCTGCAGTTGTTCTGAGTGAGCATTGTATTTCCCCCAGATGTTTCTGGATTTGATTCTTTATTTCAGATGCTGTGTATTCAAATATTTCTTTTATTTCAGACATTAATTCTTCTCTGAGTTCCTCTATACCTTCCTACTGTTATTCCTTTGCTTTCGTCTCTGTTAATTCATTCATTTCAGCTGAGCTAGTGTCCTCTGCACTTATTGGTGGACTGAAGGCCTGAGATTGCATTTTTCTCCTTGTCTTTGTCATTTTGTATAGTACTGATTTCTGACCTTTGGTGTAGGTATAGCCTTAGCGCGAAATGAGATTCAGGTGCCAGTCTATTAGGTTTGAGATTATCTAGTTATGCCTGGCCTGGATCTAGCTGTTGTGTTCAGTTCTTTTTTGCTGCAGCTCCTGTGATTCTCCTCTATTGCATCCCTGGTTCGGGGGACACTGGGGGGCGCAGAAGCTCTCCCTCACACTCACCAGGCTGGGCAGGGGTGGATCAAGTACTAGGAGATTCATCAAAAGTTCTCGCTCCCACGGTGGGCTTGGGGAGCAGTGCCTATGGGGAGTTGTCAGGTAGTTCTGTCTGGGGTGTCTCAGGCAGGTCTCTCGCTAGGATATCTTGGGGCATGAGGCTCTGGGCAGTACAGAGCGTGTAGGAAGAAGCCAAAGGCTCTTCCTCAGACTCACCACACACTCACCGAACTTTGATGCCCAGGGTGTTGGGGAAATTACCACTCGCTGATTGGGCTTTGCGGCAGGGGATCTGGGGAGTTGCTGGCGATTGGGCCCTGAGGTCTCAGGCTGGTCACTTGTTTGGAGGGCTTAGGGGAGGGGATCCAGGTAGCGCGCACAGGAAGAAGCCAAAGGCTCTTCCTCAGAACTCATCACACACTCACTGATCTGCGAAACTGGGGAGTCATGCAAATTCTCACTTACTTGGAGGGCTTGGGGGCGGGTTCCAGGAGGCCACAGGAGTTGGCCCCGCTGTCTCAGCTGGTCGCTCTGGCTAGGCGGGTGTGGGGTGGGATCTAGGAGGCCAACTGAGATCTCTGTCGTTCTGGCTCGGTGGGTGTGGGGCAGGTCGTGTAGTGAATTTCTAACAGGCGGTCAACTTACTATTCGCAAATGACTTAAATTAGCATGGTGCTGTGAATGGAAGTCTCACCTGAGGATTGTTGGCAGCAGCATAACGGCAGAACAGGATAAGTTGCTAAAATGCTGTTAGAGACACTGTTTGGAGAAGCTGTTGGAGCTGTGGGAAGCTGCTAGTTCTCTTGGGCTATTCTGCTTGAAGACCTCATCATGCTGGCTTTCACAATGAGCTCTGGAGAAACTTGGGTCCTCATCTTGAGCATCAATTCCTGGCTCTGCAGGGGAAGGTAGTGCACTGCCAGCCTTGTGAACTTGTCTCATTGGCTTTCCTGATGGGAACCCGGCTTCCTTCACCACTGGAGGAGCTTGGGACCTCACTGTTGTTGAGGATGGCTGTGCTACTTTTGCGGGGAGCTCTGGTGCTTACCTTGAGCAATGCTTCCTGCTCCAGTTCAGACCCCTCAGCTTGATATCATACAGCCTTCATCCTACTGGCATAGACTTCTTAGCTTCCAACACTGACCTTTGGGCCTATCCAGCACAGATCCATGAAGCAGACCTGCATGAGACTTTGTTGTAGGCTCTGGGCCTCCAGGTGGACTGGTGGGAGGCACTGCCACGAGCTCTAGGCCCTTAAGCTGATTTCATTAGTATTTAGTGTGTGGATTGATTTCCTGTAGTATGTGCTTTTTGGGTGGTTTATTATAAAATACTATTCTAAAATGTGTCCTGTACTATACTATTCACATGGCAAAACCCCCAAACCATGACATTTGGTTTTTGAAGCTGCTGTAAAAGCCAATGAAGTACGAAGACCACAATAAGAAAGGAAGAAGACCAAAAATTCTTTTTAAGAGCAAAAGTGGATTCGGGATCCAGATATCTAGATTTTCCAAATTACTATGGATTCCATCATAAATGCAACACTTAAATAGATCCCATCATTGCCCATTCAGCTTTCTCAAGAAATAGATTCAAATGAGCCAGAGAATTGTCATTTTGGCTCTTGAGAGCAGCGGGCTTGTGACTGGGGGTGACTACTTTTTCAGCACCAGGTGGAGCAGGAAGTACTGGTGCTGTCCTGATGTTGAAGTTTCATGCTTCACCTCGCTAGGTTCTGCAGATATTCTGACTTCTTTACTTGAGTATTGGGAGGCAGGACTGTTATGAGATGATTAAGTCATGAGAGATAGCATTTGTGTCCTCATAACAGAGATCTGGGTTGGCTTTCCCTTGTTTCCCACCAGAGGGCACAATCAGAAGCCATCTATAGACCAGGAAGTGGGCCCTCACCAGAACCGGAACTCCGGTCTAGGGTTTCCCAGCCTCTGGAGTTGTGAAGAATTTCTGCTGTTTCTCAGTTCCCTAGTCTACAGCATTTATTGTAGTAGCACAGCTGGAAGAAGACATTACCCAGCTTTTCCCAGGCCTCATGATCTGCCGGATCATTGTTTCTTCCTCCACACCTACAAAGACCACAGTAAGAAAGGAAGAAGACCAAAAATTCTTTTTAAGAGCAAAAGTTGATTCGGGATCCACACCTTCCATTCACCCTTCTTCCTTTTGTTGGCCCTGGGATACAGAGTGCAATGGATCCATATGGCTTTCTATTGGGTTCCGCCAGTGGGTGGCCATGGAGGCAGGAAGAGAGTAAAGTCTAAGGTTGGTTGCTTGTATGGCTGTGCAAGAAGATCACTTGTCATGGCCTATGGCTTTGGCAGTCACTGGTGAAAGTAACAAATGGAGTAATGCTTGAGCTTGCTGTGTACAACGGCTAGATACACACCTCAGCAGTGGTGTTCTTGACCAAACTTTCACTCAAATCTTTTGGCAGTCTTCTGGTTGCAAGTATTTTCAGATTCAGGAGTTGGCTTCTCATAGATCTGTATTCTCCAGGACTATCACATAAGAAGGAGGACCTAAGTTTTCATCTTTAAGTTTTAAAGAAATACAACAGCAGTACGGACATGTCTGTTGCAGTTGGCAGTTATAGATGAACAAAAAGTTTACTTTTAATTCTTTAAAGTCATGTTTGCACACACACACACACACACACACACACACACTCGAAAAAAATGTGTATAAACCGATATAAGATTGATACTGTTTCATGGAAATCTTTAATGACCTTTTAAATGGGTTCATCTAATGTATTTTACATAGTCCTGCATAACTATCATTTTGAGAGCTCTTTATTCTTTACCCAGGACCATATAGCAACTTCTCTTGCCTTCTGAATTATGCTCTTTGTTATTTCCTATATGCTACATCTGGAGGTATTAGAATATTTTGAGTTTGCATAACTGGAAAATAATTTACTTTTAGTTTTCAAAGGTATGTTTGCTAAGAATAAAATTCAAAGAAGACAGACTTTTTTTTCTTTCAGTCTTTTAAATTAATTATACACTTGGTTTTACACACTCGGTCTTCTCTTTTTTCTTTCTAATGTGGAATAAGATGCTATTTAATTTTGTTCTTCCATAGCTAATACTTTTTATGTATATGATTTATGATTTTTTTCTTTACAATATGTTTTGGACAATTTCATTTTTGTATATCTTGGTATGATTTTACTCAAATTTCTTGTGCAAAAGGTTCATTTTTTCTTGGAAATGTGGTGTTATAAGTTCAGAAATTTTAAATCTTTAAATATTTATTGCCTACCCCTTTCTACTTTGAGAATTCTAATTGTATGAAGTTTTTTGATTTTGGCACAGAATGAACTATTGTATGACTAATCTGTAAATTCTTTCTTCTTAATCTTTATTTTGGACAATTTTTATTGTTATATTCATTTAAGTTTGTAAATAATTTACTTACAATGTACAATCTATTATTAATCTCCTACTATGCATTTATTTCAGAAATATTTCTCTAAAATTTATTCTGCTTACATTTTATATCTTTCACATTTCAGTATTTGTCTACAATTTTTAATATGCTATGTAATTATTGATTTTCAATAAAGTTAATAAAAAAGACATGTTTGCAGTTCATAAATACTCTTGGCATTTGCCTTCATTTGCTAAGGGAGGATGCCCACAATCAAAATATATATATTTGCCGTACCAAGGATTGAACTTGGGACCTTGTGTTTGCCAGGCAGGTGCTTGTGCCACTGAGCTATATCCCTGGCCCACAATCAATAGTTTGGTAATATTCCATATTATAAAAATAAGATCTGGTCCCTTAAATCCTGTCTTCCCTTCCTGTAGTAATCTTGTTCCTCCATCCCTTATTCTTTCCCCATTGCTCAACCTCTTTCTTGGTCATTCTAGATAAATGCACTGTGAGCATTTATCCTTTAGTTTATTGCTAGCTGTCTCAATTTCTTTATCTTCTTGTCTGTCTCTTTCATCTGCTCTGAAACTTTAAGCTCCTATCTTCTCATGTTAGGATGGTCCCTCTCCAAGCACCTGAGATTCTGAGTGATGCTGGAGGCAGTCATGCAGCACACACAGACGCTGGGCAGATGCAGGTTCACAAGCTTGGCAATCCTTTACTGTTTCCTTCCATCCCTCGCATTCTTTCCAGTCTCTCATCTGCCTTCCAGGGACCCCAGTTCCTGTTACAGTCTTACTTAGTGTTTCTCCCAGGAGAGCCTGACAGAAATCACTCCTGCATATAGCAGTTCTGCATCAGCACCGGCCTGCAGCTCCATGCCCACAGAGATGTTGAGTTTCCTTGTGAGGCTCATTTGAGAGCTATGCTGCAACCTTTCCAGTCTTCTCCTCATTGTACCTCCTTGGAATTTCCACCACTCCTTATTTCAGTGAAGTACATTATCAAAGTCCAGGTTTCATGAGCAAAAATCTGGGCATTGTTGTAGATTCCTTCTGCAACCTTTCCCGTACACTTCCAGTAAGTCTTTTCTAAGCTATTTTGTAAAAAATTGGGCTTTTACCACCTCCACTCCCACCCACTGCTTCTCCTCTCTGAGTTTCTCCTTTAGAAAGATCCTCCTGCTTTCTCTTTCAGAAGATTTCTAAGGCCCAGTGACCTGCCTTCATGTAACCGCCAGGATTCCTACAGGGCGGCCACACGCCTGCCAAAGCACAGTGTGCAGTCTTCCCAAGGAACCCGGCACAGAGAGCTTGTTACTGGAAGAAAACCCCTTCCTTGACTTATTCAGAGATCAAAGAGGCCAACCCAACTGCAGACTACACAGAGAAAAAAAAAAAATCCCTGGCTCCATCACTATTCAAACCTGATTTAGACTTTGGCACCTTCAGCTCCCTGCAGGGTGATTTTAACCTCTGGTTTTCCTGGAGCCAGACACAACTGACTGCATGTCCAGGCTTTTGTGCTGAGTCCTTTGCTCCGTCTTGGTGGAAGGTGGCTTGGGGGAAGGGCAAGCCTGGAACACAGGCTTGTATATCTTTCTACCCCCCCCCCCTCCTTCTTTGCTTAGCATGTCAAATCTTTTCCTAGTTACCATCCTCCTTTCAACTGATCTATCCCCTATATTTAATCAGACTCTTAATGAGAAAGGGGGCCCACATTTTGTTGATTGGCTGGGCACTGGGTCTGGAGAATGAGTACTGTGGAGCTCTTCCTGTTCCAGCCTGAGTGCTCTGTGGTACCAGGTCATATGCCACTGGACAAACTCTAAGTCTTCTTCCAGTTTGGGCTCCTGTGTCTCCACTGTGACCCCTAAGCAGGTGGTACCCTGTAGTGTAGGCACAGACAGACACCGTGCGAACCTCCCCAGTCCTCCAGCAACACTGCCTTCTCATTGTTCTTTGCCCCTCAGCAGTGTAAGCACCATGAGACCTGGGATATGCTTTTTTCTCTTGATGCTTTCGGGGTCAGGCCTGGCTTAGGTACTTAATGAAAGCACATTGGCGCTGTGGGTGCCTCTTCCACCAGCAGAAAAGGCAGGCACCTATAGGGAACTGGGAAGCACTGCCCTGGCCCCTCCTCCACTGCCACTGGAGCTTGCTTGAGCTGCAGCTGAGCTGCTACCTCCTCTGCCACTGGTAGCTGGTAGCAAGAACGTTGGTGAGCCTTACCCTGCCCTCCCACTGTTGTGGGAACCTTGCTCACCCACCCCTTTCCTAGCATCAGTGCTAGGTCTGGGTGAATGTCAGGAGCTTAAAAAAGTCAAAATGAAGGCGCAAAAGGCAATCTCAGACCTCCAGCCCACCTATAACGAGTCCAGGAGACAAGGTCATAGAAGAACTTGAAAGACACACACCTGAAATTTCTGAAATGATAGCAACTGAAGTAAAGAAACAACTCCATAAAGCTATAGAATAAATCAGATCAGAAAAAATCTCCCAGGTAAAAAAAGAAATGACAACAGTCATGCAAGAATTACTTAGCACGTCTATGGAAGACATAGATACAAAAATAGAGGGGAATAGGAAATTGGTGGAAAAATTAAACAATACAGGAAAGAGTGAGAATGCATGAAACAGACTCAAACATATCTAGGAAATTAAGAGTGCCATGGAAAGCTGTCAAAACCACTTGAACAAAACTGAAGATAGAATTTCAGACCTTAAGGATAGCAGTCAGTGAATGCAAAAGGAAAGATCTCTTAAAAATAACAAGGAACCAAGAAATAACAATGCAACAGCTGTAAGAGGATGCAGAGAATGAAAGCATGTTCAGTGAACACGTCAAACTTCACACACCTACCTATTATCAATGCCAAGTCAGCAAAACTCTGGCCTCCTTTCTCATTGGTTGTTTTCACACCATCTGGTCACCTGATTAGAAACATTCACACCCCCTTTCTTTGTTCCCCCCATTCAAAACATCATAACCCTTGATGATTTTCCTCTGATTTGGATGCCCCTGAACCCGCTGCCTTCTGTTCATAACATTGGTGTTGCACTTGCTCAGGTTCCTGTTTGCTGTCCCTGGGAATCACATCCAGGATCAAGATGCTAATAGATTTCCTTCTTCATGAGGGCTGTCTTCTTGGCTTGCAAATGCTGGTCTTTTGAAGCAGCTCTGGTGTCTCTTCTTATAAGGGCACTAATTCCATCATGAATGTTCTACTAGGCATCAAACTCATGGCCATCCTCCTCTCTCAGCTTCTTGAGTGCTGGGACTGCAAGCATGTCACCTGCCTTCTCATTCTATCACATTGGAAGGTTAGGATGTTAACCTATGGATTTGAGAAAGACACATGTTCAATAGTAGTGATTGCTATTTGAATGACCACGATAGCAGGTGTTCTTTTCTTTTAAATTAATTTTATTGTGAAACAAATAGCAATGAAACAGTTTCATTAGGTTAATAGGACAGTTTCAATAATTAATACATTGCATATCATTGTCTTCATGGTAGTTATTCATAGTACAACATGCAGAGATGATATCCTATCCAAACACTATTAGTCCAAATCTTTCTTCTCATTGAATTAAGGGAAAGTAGCTATATATCAATCCTAACTATTTTGTCTATACAGATACAAAATGGTTCTTTATTTATATCCCCTTTTTTTGTTTAGTTTTGTCAGAGATGGGTATTCCATTGCCATTTAAATATTGTAAGTGCATGAATTCAGCAAAATAATCTAATATAGTTCAGTAGTTCATAATAGTAGTGGGTTATCTGTAGGACTGGCAATGTCAGAAGTTATTGACTTGAGCCTTTTACAACTCAGCATTTAAAAAAAATCTCCTTTGTAACTTTAATTGAAGCATTGCTATTCATTTTTAACTTTCTTAAAAGCACCAAATTTTAAAATCGAAGTCATTTTTAAAAAACCTTCAGGAACTTCCCTCCAAAACAAAATAACGATGTTCATTCCTTCAAAGGTCCAAATTTAAGTTCTATCAAAATCAAAACAAAACAAAATGAAAAGTCCCACACAGAAATAAAAAGTAACAAAAATCACATTCTAGGGGGTCAGTGCATTTCGCAGTCTTTGCTGTGCTGTCTAATTGTCCTTCAGCTGACTTTCAAAAAAATAACACCATAGGTTCATCAAAATATACATTTGCCATTTGCTTTTTTAAATTAAAAATAATAATTAAAAAGAGAAAACATTAAGAGAGTCACGATCAATTGCCTGACTCATTTGATGGCGTGTACAGGATATGGAGGTCAGGAAGGCTATGTGTAGTATAATTGTGGGGATAGTCATCTTCAGGGTTTTGCTTTCTTCCAGACAGTATAAAATACCCACAATTCCAAGTATGAAGGGACACAGATGATCTCCTTGGAGAATTCCACAGGAGAATACAGGCACCCAAGCTGTTCTTCATAGAGCGACAGGGCTTCTATCAAATTGACACAGTTCCCCTGTGTAAAATATTTCCCATCCTGTTTCAGTACTTTCATTGAGAGGTCAAGAATCAGTCTGAGAAACTCCCATGTGGAATCTTCTTCTGGAGATGTGGAGATTGGGACAACAGTCAAATCATTAATCACATAATCAAACTCTCTTCCTCCTTTGGCGTACCTCTTCAGTACTGGAATAGTCTTCTATTAGAACCTGATAGCAGTCTCCTTTGAGATTGTCTAAGACGTCACTACACGTCTTCCCCATGTATTTCTTACATGCATCATCACCATTTGGTCAATCTCTACCATAGTGACCATCTTTGGTTTCAGTTTGACTATTTCACATAATATTCCTCTATCTCCACCTCCCAGAATCAGTACGCCTTTGCCAGTGTAATCTTCTTTGCCACTGCCCGTGATGGCTCGGGTATACGTCAAATAACTCTCTGCCAAATTAACATCCCCACTAAGAATGAGAATATATCTAAACTGCTTTGAGTGTAGAATTTTAATATTCTGATAAGGTGAGTCTTCATCATGCACTACTTCGTCTATGTCAGACTCAACCAGACGCCCATCAGCTGCAGGCCAGTATCTGTCGATGGCCCCTCCTCGAACTACGGTTGGCAAACGCTTCACCCGCCCAATACCAGCCTGACTCAGTTCTTTCATTCTCTCTTCTATTTTGTTCAAAAGATTATCAATTTCTTCTTTGCCCTGGGTATTGCTGTTGTAGCTCTGAAGGTCCAACAACACCAATCCATGTGGATAAATTCTCAAATTGGCAAAGCTGCCATTTTTGTTTGTGTAGGTTGCTCAGTAGCCATGGTTCTGCCAGGTATGCACCGACTCTGCCATGCCCTGTTCCGGGAAAATGGACCATAGACCTTTCAGGATGGTCTCACCACCAGCTTTGGCACTAAGCATTAAGTCGAGCGTGCTGTGCCGTGCTGCTGCCATAGTGAGGCGAGGTCCTGTGTCATGCCTGGGGGAGGCGGCCACGGAGACGGGGGGCCGCGTGGCGTGTCAGGCTGCGGCCGGCGGGGAGAGCACAACTCAGCATATTAATATGGCTTTACTTTTTATACCTCATTTTTATACTTTTCTCCTTGATGGTTAAGACCAAGATAAAGCAAGACCTGTATAACAAGAAATGTATCTTTTGTATCTGATAAGGTCAGTAAAGTCCCCTCAGGATTTATCCTATAACTCTGTACCACAGTTTGCAAATCTTTTGTCAGTGTCAGCCCAGTGGATGAGTCACAGCCATTTCTTGACCGATTTTCTCTCTGTGGAAGCCTGAGAGAATGTTTTCTCTCCATGTGACTCTCCTTAGGTACACTCTACATTATAGATCACTTTCCTCTGTGGCCTCATAATCTGCTTGATCAGAAAATTTGGGACATCATTGAGTTATAGGATGTTATAGTACAGGTTCTTTTATGTCCTGAGCTCTCACTGACCTTGAATGGCTAGGGCCAAAATGTTGGCTGTCCTTGCAAGTAGGCATGAATGTATTGTTATTATTATTTTGTTGGTATCAGGGATTAAACTCAAGACCTTGAGCTTCCAGGCAGGTACTTATGCTCCTGAGCTATATCCCTGGCTCCTGCTGTTCACTTTTAAGATTCTACTCTGGAGATTTTTAACTTGGAGTCCAGGGTGCCCCAGAGAGTCCTGGGGCAGTAGCAACAGGCAAGCCCAACCTGTGGCCTGAGAGCCTAGGCAGCTAGTAGTGAGGTCCCACGGGACTGTGAACTTGTGTCTTTGGGCTGGATATTGAACTCAGGACCTTGCACTTGCCAGGAAGGGGCTCATGACAGTGTGCTATCTCCTTGGCCTTGGACTGTAAACTTTAACATTTTTGTTTTTTTTAGGGATAACTTTCATGACTTCAGTGTATACTGTTTGGGCTTTGGATTTTGACCAAAAAAGCTATCTAGAGGAGGGCACAGCTCAGCAAAGCACACCTGCCATGCACACTCAGTCAGATGGAAACCATGTGCGCCTGTGTGGCTTGGCAGACAAAAGCCAGAGGCTGCCGATGACAGTATTTCAAACTGCCTACATGTGTGTGTCTGAAAACAGGCATGTGTTGTGGTTTAGAAGATGTAAATTTTTCTTTAAAACAATTAAACTTTGTTTTTTGAGACAGTTTCACTATGTGGTTCAAGGCTGGCCTTGAACTCAGTGTGTAGCCCAGGCTGGTCTCAAAGTCCTGGTGATCCTCCTGCCTCAGCCTCTTGGGTGCTGGGATTATAGTTGTGTGCCATCATGCCTGGTCTTAACTATTAAATTTGAGCCTGTTTTGTTATTTCATAAAATAATTTAATAAGTGCAAATATATGAATGAAGTTTTGTTATGTTCATGAATATAAATACATAAATTCATATATATAAATATAAATACATGAGCTATATTATATATTTAATATGCAGCCAAAACAGTTCCTCTTTGCTGAATGTGACCTTCGCAAGCTGAAAGGTGGAACACCCGGGACATGTAAAGTCTGTCAACTTCGTGAAGTATGTGAACTCCTCAGCCTTTTTTTGTGTGTTTGTTTGTTTGCTTTCACTTTCAAAGAGGTCTGTGTCACTGTCCTTGGTCTTCTCACCTCGAGGACTTCTCACCTCAAGCGTGACAGCGTGGCAATGAGGGCCACTTTGGAAGCCCCTTCTCACCATGGCGGGTCTCTGGCCCTGTCTTGTCTGCTCCTTTCGGCGCTCCTTGATCTGATCACGTCCGAGTTTTCCCGCCTTATTTTACCTTCCCCGCTTGTCCTGAGCTCTTCGATTTGGTAGGCTGAGCTTCTTGGTCGTAGTTCTGACTTCTCTCGTGAACCCTCAGGGTGTTGGGGAGGGGTGAGAAGATCCTGGGGGGCTGTAGGAGGCTGGCAGGGGCTGGTGGGAGCTGGGTGGGTGGTACTCAGTGCACCCAGGAGATCCTTGTCTGACCCTGCGGAGGGGCTCTAGATTTACAGCAGCGTGCTCACGGGACATGTGCTTGGAGAGGAACCCTACAGATCTGAGGAGCTGATTTAGTCAGCCGTGGAGATGGAGAAAATGTAGTGGTTTGGTTGACGTTTTGGACCTATCTGTTCACGGAGTGTTTAAAAGAAAGCTCCAGGGTCAGCAGTTGAAAATGTGGGCAGCCACTGAGGGCAGCAGGGAGAGAACCCAGGGATAGTGCATGGGGGGCACCATGCAGGCCAGTGTAAGGGACACCTGTGGTCAATTAAGTGCTTACTCAGCAGCCACTTTGTACCAGGTAGACCTTTACCCATCGATTACATTTTATCTGCATTTCCCAGTGAGGGGGGTTGTGATCATAAACGGAGACTTAAAGACATGGAGTTGTGGTTTTAGACATCTGTTATGGTTTGTATCTAGTTGTCCCCTCAAAGCCTCATGTAAGTTATGGGGCAGACGCGACTGGAGGAGCAATGAGTGGCTTGAGGGGTGGAGCCAAAGGACCGGGGCGGGGCCTGAGGGGCGGGGCCCGAGAGGAGCAAACCATTAAACTGGCTAGTTAGCCTGTGCTGTCTCAGAGATGTGCAAAGGGTCATCCTGGACACACAGCATGCCAGCTTCTCCTGCCGACCCTGTAGAGTAGGGACAGAATCTTGAAACCTCCAGTAACTGTGAGCTAAATAAACATTTTCTTTCCTCATTTTGAGTGTTGAGTATTTGTCCCAGTAGGCACAGAAAAGTAACTAAAGCAACATTGCAAGATTATTGAGGTATCTTCAGATATAGGGGCCAAAAGCAGGGATCAGCTTCATCTCAGAATAAGGCAGGAGCAGCTGCACCTGTCAATCTGGAAATAAGGATGGAGTAGGGCTCATAGTGAGACCTGCTTTCATGCCTGGGTCCCAAGGAACAAGTCTTTAATGTAGCATCGTGGAAGACAATATCTTGCATTTATTGAGGCTCCCTATGTGCTAGGGACTGTTCAAAAGGCTTCGTGTATGTTATTTCATTTAATCCTGTAGATTATCTTGTTCTGCCAATTTTCTACTTTTATTTTTATCAAATTAAAACAATTAAACTGGGTGTGCAGGTGCATGCCATAAACCCAGCACTTGGGAGGCTGAGGTAGGAGGATTGTTGTGAGTTCAAGTCCAGTCTGGGCTACAAAGTGAGCTCAAAGCCAGCTTGAACTGCAAAGTGAGATCCTTTCTCGAAACATAAAACAAAACCCCGAAAAATTAAAAAAAATGATAAGTACATGTTTTCATTACATAACAATTACATTCATCGTGGGGGTTTGTGCATGTGCATAACACATTTTTTTTTTCGTTTTATTTCTTCCCTTCTCTCCTCCCTCTATCTTCTCTTTTTCCCACTTGTAGAAGATAATTCTACAAGTATATTCGTATCCTTGCCTTGTAGAGGCAGAAATAGAGGGATGAAATGGTTAAGGAATAATTTGCTCAACATCTGGCACACAGAATGACGGAGCTGGGATTTGAACCCTAGCTGGGTTTTGAGCCAGAGTCCTTATTTTAAGCTCTCAATGACACTTCTCGGACCGTTCTGAAAATCTGACTCCAGGGGGCGCTGCATCCTTCAGAAGCCGGTGAATGCCCGGCCAGTATTGCTGCCATAATAGAAGCTATTTGTTTCTACTGCCCCAGCTCTCTATTGCCTCCGCGGCTCTCTACCTCCTACCCTGTAGATTACCCTGACATAAAGTGTTGGGAAGCTCGAGACAGAGTGGAGAGGATCCACAGAAAAGCAGCCAAAAAGATTCAGGAAAGAAAGGAATTGACATGTGGAAAGATGAAAAGAGTTATATTCATTGCACTGGGCTGGGTGATAACTGAGAAAGGATGTGAATACCCAAGAGGGCAAAGAATAGGCTAGATCTATCTTTTTTTAAAGGTACTTTACAGCTCTGGCACAGATACTCCTCTCTCTGTGGCCCGATGCTGAAATCCAGCAAGGATTTACTGGATGTAGGAGGCTTTGCTTTTAGATTCAGTGTGTTTCCAGAGGCTGAGTCTTAAGTGGATCAGTTGCAAGGTGAAAGCCTGAGGGCAACTTTTCTAGCTAGCGCCTTCATCTGCGCTGCTGCATTTTGGCACCATTGTTGGAAGTCATCAAATGGGTGCAGGGAGGTAACAAGATCTGATTTTTGTACCCCAAGAGGCCTTAAGCATCGCACAGTCTTCACTTTATAGGTGTGGGGACTACAACACCAAGCATTCGAGCCATCTCTGCAGTCACAGGGTGGAGCCGGTGGCAAGGAGGCTGGGAGGAATCCTCAGGGAAAGAGCAGCTGGAACAAGAGCCCTGTGAGGGAGCCAGGATCAACCGCAGCGCGAGTCTCTCAAAGAACCTCTGGGGCTCCTGTCCTCATAGTGCTTCTGTCTGTACTGAAATGCTAGAAGTGGGTGAATCTGTGGGAAACAAAGAGCCTCCCTTGTGCCAAGCAGCCCAAAGTGAACGGATAAAACGCACAACTTGCTGCGGATGTAACTCTGTGGTAGAGGGCTTACCTGTTACACACGAGGCCTTTGGGCTCCATCTCCAGTGCTGACAAAAATGAGTAAGAAAAGGCTGGCCAGATAGCTCAGTGGACTAAAGCACCTGCTTAGGCAGAGCACAGTGCCCAGGTCCCTGGCATGGGCTGGCCCTGCCCCCACGGTGTGCTGAGACAGCCATTGAGACTGGGTGTGGTGGTGCATACCTGTAATCCCAGCACTTGGAAGGCTGAAAACAGGAGGACTAGTACAAGTCGAATCTGTGTAGTGAGACCCTCTACTAAATGCAAAAAACAAAACAAAAACAAAAAACAAAACAAAACAAAACAAAAAAACACATTACCATTAATTCCCCCTCCCTCCAGATGTTCCTCCTTACCTATCATTTTTGTCACTTTCTCAAGCCACTTTGAAGCCCTCTTTGGTGAGTTGTGCTGCAGTGGTTGCCTCCATGTCCTGAAAAGATTCAAGTCATTCACCTCTCATGGTCACTGTTACACTGGGAGAAGAGCTAGAAGGACGAGAACTAGGGAGTCAGGTGGGCGAGGTCACACTACTGTCCATGAGGCTGCCTTTCTGCTGGATGGCACTCAGCAGCAGCACTCAAGGTATTTTTTAAAAACCACACCTAGTACATGTTTTTGTATCTTGTAAAAAGACCCTCATGAGAGATGACTTCCAGGGCTGCTTCAGAAAGTGGCAGAATGGTGGGATAAGTACATTTGAATGGAGGGGGGATACTTTAAGGGAGCCTAAAGGCAATGAGGGTTTTTTTTTTTAAAAACTGTAATACAATTTAAAACATTTAAATATCAATCATATAATTTGGTAACCATCCATCCATCCATCCATCCATCCATCCATCCATCCATCCATCCATCCACATCTCCGAGGTGCTCCAGCTGTTGCCTTCTCAGCCCCAGGGACAGACTTGTACCTGAATACTCTTTCATATGATCTTAGCCCCACTCACCCTCTTTCTGGTCTTATGAGGGACCACAAGTAAGGGCTGCCTAGGTGGGCACACTCAAGCCCCAGATTCCTGGGCAGAATTATATGATCCCTATTTTTTCATTTCCTGTGGTTTATCACCTAGCTGTAGATCACTAGAATGTCATGCTCCACAAGCGTTATTTCGTGTATCAGTGAATAGCCTTTTGTGGTGACTGATGGAGAAAACAGCAGCAAGCAGTAGAAGGCTCCCTCCTTCCCCCTCAAAGCCTGCACCTCTTCAGCGCCAACACCCGCACTATGGACCCTCCTGTCTCAGGGAGCGAGGGGTGATGTGTCCCTGGTCCCAAACGCACTGCCACGGGTAGGGTCGGCCCCTTGGTTGACTGGCGGCTCCTGCTCTGAACTCTGAAGATTGAGTTTGTGTGATGAAGACACAGGAGCGGTGGAGAGTCAGGCGTCCGATGGGTGAGGGCCTCGCTGTGGAGGCCATCCCTAGGGACTGTGGTCCTCACCACCTGGTGACATCATAGTGGCAGTGCTTGGGGACACCTGCACCTTGCACACCGCTCAGCTGGCTCTGAGCTTCCCTTCTATTCTGTCTGCTATCTGATGCCTCCACGCGTGCTCCATTTTTGCTTAGTGTCACGGGAGGGCTTTTGTTTTTTTAAACCAAGACTCCTGATTTAAAGGTGTGATTTCTCAATCTATAGAAAGACTCACTGTGGGTTTTTCTTTTCCCCTTTCTTCCTCCCCTCCCTCCACACCTCCTTTCCTCTCATCCTTTCTTTCTCCCTTCTTTTCTGCCTTTCCTTCTTCTGTCCTTTCTAATGAGGCCATGTCTTTTTTTTTTTTTTTTTCAGTTTTTATTTTTACCAGCACTCGCTTGCAGTGCCTAGGACTCCATTCCTCGCTGGGAGTTGGCACAATGAAACACATCTCAGTTCTCCTCTGGCCTCTTTCCCTCTCGCCCCTCTTTTCTTATTCCATCTCTTGCTCCTTTTTCCATTTGAAAAAGATCTTCCTGTTTCCCATTATGGTTTATTTTGCTCTTTATTTATTTTTATTTATTTATTTATCTATTTTGGATGCTCTTTATTTATATGAAGTGCTTAATACAAAAATATAAAGAAGAACAGAAAATGGTTCATAATCACACTTCCCAATAACCTTTCAGGGCCAGTGTCTAGTTAGAAACTATCAAATAACTAACCCTATAGTCATGGTTAGGTAATTCAAAGAGTGCCACCTCCTCTCCGGGGCCCTCTCTCTCCACTAGGAAACCATGTTTATACATGACATACAGATGCATGCCATTTATTTACATAACATTATTTGTAGGATACATTGGTTCTTTTGAGGCCTAGGTTCTGTTCTAGGGATACACTAATAAGCAAGACAAGTATAACTCTCATTCCTGGGGATTTTACATTTGTGGAGTGTGTGGAAATCTTCATGCAGCCCTTTAAAAGCATTGTCCCTCTTGTGGAAGTTCTAGGCAAGTAGAAATATATCTCTGTTGTTGCTAAGGGCCATGCTGAAAGTACAGAGTGAGGTAGCCGTGCCCACCCAACCCCTGGCAGGGCTGACCAGTGGGGATACTGTGTGGTGAAGACATTGGCTGCAGAATGAGCTCTTGGTCCCACGGACCATCCTGGCATAAGAAGTGGAAGGGGTCTGCTGGGTCGAGCACGTTCAGTTACTCTGCCCCAACTTGCCATCACATAGGTTTCTTGAATCCTGTGCACAGTGGGTGGGGAGTGCTCAGCCTCATGGGTCACTGCCTGGACTCCCTCTACAAGGAAGAACACACCCAAAGAGTAACGAGTGTACTCACAGAGACAAAAAGCAGCTATTCGATCACCTGACATACAGAGATAAAATTCCTATTGTGACAAGGCCAGTACGTAGGAGTTTGTGACCCCTTACTTAGTTGCTTATTGATGAACATCTAAGTTTCTCTTTTGTTATTACAAAAATGCAGCAGTGGATATCCTGGGACATTGGCCTAGTGACACATCTGTCAAGTAGCTAGCAATAGGTAAATTCTCTGGAGCAAAGTTGCTAGGTCAAAGAAAATGAACATTTCCAGTTTATTATTATTTTTTGAATGCATTTGGTACAGGGTCTCGCTACAGAGCTCAGACTGTAACGATCCTCCTGTTTTCAGTCTCCCTAGCACTGGGATTATAGGCGTGCGCTACCATGCCTGGTCTCGGTGGCTGGCCCAGCACACCCGAATGTAGGGCCTGCGCGGCATGCGCTGCCAGGGACTGAACTGGGCTCCTGCGCTTGCCCAAGCAGGTGCTTACTGTGCTGAGCTATCTTGCTGGCCCTAGCATTTCCAGTTTTGATGGCTGCTGTCTAGTCACTCTTGAGGAATGCCTCCGGTCTGAGCTCCCATTAGCAGTGCCTGAAAATGGTCACAGGCAAAAACAATGGATGTCCAAAGTCTGTGTGAAAGTGCAGATAGAATGTTCAATTTACACAAAATCATAATCAAGTGATAACAGTTATGTTTGGTGTTTTCAGGGTTCTTTATTCACACGATCTTATTTAACCCCTTTTCCTAGGAGGAGGGTATTATGATCTCCATGTCATAAGTAATGCCATTGGGGGTAAACAGAATGGAGCCAGCCCAGGCCACAGAATCATGAACGGCAGAGACGGGGTGAGCCCAGGCATCCTGGGTCCCAGGGCCATGCTTGGCACCATCGACACCGCCGTGCCACATGGTGAAAGGCTATGAAAGAAGATCTTAAAACGGTGGTGGTGTACGAAAGGATGAATTCTCCCGAGAAAAGGTGCTTCTTTCATGCAAATTCTGCTTATAATAAGTAGTGTGAAAAAATCATCAACAATGTGTGGTGAATAGAAGAGCTGCTAAATAAAGTGTTTTTCCAAAGATTTGCATGAAGCATCAGCTGCGTTTTGATGCTCGCTGGTTGTTTCAAATGTTTATTCATGTTGAACAATGTTTATTTATTGAAAGTACCATCTATTTAAATCAAATTATCTCCATAACTGAATATTTATATGAATGTTTTATTGAATATTCCTAAACATTTGCCCAAACCACAAACGATTTATTCACAGTTATAAATGTTCACTTCTTTGGAGTAAAAAAATTGCTTAAAAGAAACTTAAAAGCAAATTGACACTTCTGTAGTTTGTGAACATCTGCAAGGCTGCCTGCACATTAACTGTTGGATATTTCTGCTTTAGAAAATGGCTAGATATTCAAATTATTTATGTTCAATAAAATATTTAAAATTTACATAGCATCTCTTTTATTGTGTCGTATAACAGCAGCAGCTCTTGGCTCTGGGACAGGCCAGTAGATGGATTTTGAGATCTTTCAAACCCCTAGGTTTTTTCTAGCATTTAATTAGCTGAAACCCCATTTATTTCATGGCACACTCCAGCCCCATGAATGCTAGGCCTTAAATAACCCTGGGCTGAGCAGATGCCAGTATCCGCTGTGAACAAAGCAATAAACAGAGTGATGTACAGCCCTGCAGCTCTATGCACTGTACTGACAATTCCAAAGAGCCAGATTTGAAAATTTTATGGTATTTATAAAGGGTCATTGATTCCTGATTGATGGATGCCATTGTGTATCTTGAGGAAAACAGCTGGCTGGAAGTCTGGAGGCTGGGACAGGAAGCCTTGATGTTCTCATCAGAAGAATGGGGTGCCAGGGAAAGTGGCACCCTAGACTGAGGTCCCCTGGATAAGTACTGTGCTCCCTTCTACTCCCTCATGTATGATTTTGCCATATTATTGCCTCCCGAGGCTGAGAGGAACTTTGGTGCTTTCTCTCTTTCTGGGTGGGCAAGCTTGTTGCTTGGGAGCACTGCTGTGTGATTTTTGGATAAGGCAGTGTTTTGGGATTACGCTCAGCACCCTGTCTTCCAGAGTACACTCACCCGTTCATTCACATCAGCTCATGAGTACCAGCGTGCTGGGAAGACAGGGAGAGCCAGCCGGGAGCCACTTGGAGGAAGGCGGCTGGGAAGCCTGCCTCTAGATCATTCTCGCCAACACTACCGGCCTCCCTCTCCTTCCCTGCCTCTTCGGTAAGAGTTTCTTTCCTGCTCAATAGTTGTTTTTTTTTTTTTTTTTTTTTTTTGTCTTTTTGAGACAGGGTCTCACTATGCAGTTCAGGCTGGCCTTAAGCTCACTTTGTAGCTCAGGCTGGTCTGGAACTCAACAATTCTCCTGCCTCAGCCTCCAGAGTGCTGGGATTGTTGGGTCTGCGCTGACCCAGATTTCCGCGGGCAGGGAGACACCAAGAGACGAGGGTGAGAGCTCAAAAGTTTATTGAACCATGCGTGGGACCCCGCACCTGAGGCAGTTGCGGAGTGCTGAGCTGTCCTTACAGGCAGGTTTATAAAGGCAAAGACCACAAAATTAGGGGGAGGCAAGCACACTACAGAAGCTAATTGCATTGGTTAATAGGGGTTGACCTTTACATTGATTGGCTCAGCGAGGGGGGATTTTTCTGACAGAATAACATATTTCTGTAACGCTTGGGTAACCTTGGGGGAGCATCTTGTGGTTGTTAGGGGGTAAGAGGGAAACTTGAGCAAGCAGGTTACAGAAGCCAATAGCAATTGTTCCTTTGTCAGGATTGATTGAGGGCCACCTGGGGGTTGCTGAGGCTTTAGAGCAACCTTGTGGTTGCCTAGTTGCACGTCACTTTCCCCAGAACATTTAGCAACAGGTGAAACAGAGGGCTAAGATGGAGCCAGTCTAGCAT
>PVKA01032883.1:0-16115 GCA_004027165.1 Ctenomys sociabilis | reverse complement strand
ACAAACGCTCTTCTGTATATTAAATTTATTATTACTTTTTTGTTTGTTTGTTTTTTTGAGACAGGGTCTGCAGGGTATAGTGCAGGCTAGCCTTAAACTCAGTGAATTCACTAGCCCCAGGCTGGCCTGAACTTGCAGTGATCCTCCTGCCTCAGCCTCCTAAATTGCTGGGATTACAGGTATGGGCCACTATGCCCAGCTTAGATGAAAATTTAATTCTCATTAATTATTTATTAATTTACTTAGAGTTTTTAAAAATGAGGTTTGGTATCTTAGTTTTCTATATAATTTGTGGGTAAAAGTTTTTCTACATTAAAATAGTTTTAAGTGTTATTATTATTATTATTATTATTATTATTATTATTATATTATTTTTGCTGTTTTGTTTTTTGAGATAGACTGTTGCTGTATAGTCCGGACTGGCTTAGAAGTCACAATCCTCCTGTCTCAGCCTCCCAAGTGCTGGGATTACAAGCATGTTCCATTACACCCAGCAGTTTTATTTTTGCAAACTAGGAATTGGGTTAGCCATTTAATTTTTAAAATTCATTAGTTCATTTAAGATTTTTTTATGTGTGTGCTCCTACTTCAAAGAAAGAAAATAACATCTTCATTATTTCCCTTGTTGATATGTTTTGCTGGAAAAGACCCAAAAAAGAGCCATCAGACAGGATACCACATCCAAGGTTTTACACTCCAGTGGTGGTTCTCCTTAATTGCTTAGATACAGTTTGATAACTCCTATGGGGGTAGCATCTGAGCAAACAATTGAATATTCTTGGTCTTTCAGTTTGAAGAGGCAAGGCCAAGGTCAACATTTATATTTCATAAATTGATAAAATTGTAACTTGAACTAACTCTGGGTTCAGCTTCACATAAGTCATGTCTACCCTGATGTTAGCTGTAATCAGTCGTGAGCTTTAAGAATAGTTGCTGTTGCTTGAGTTCTGAATGTATGAGAAAACCTTTCTGTTTATATGTAGCTCTTATTTAGGTGATTTTAAATCCGTGATAAACTTACATTCCCTTTTAAAATTATGGTGTATTTGCTGCAAGAGATTTATTTTTGTTATACTAAACTATGGAAATTTTTTCATAGAATTTTTTTCAAGTTTATTTTTTGTGTGCTTCATTTGGAACCATTTTTTGTTAATATCCATTGTATACACAAAATAATTGTTTTTTTTTTAAATCCAGTAAGAGATTTGAAAACTATACAGTTATAACTGTTATGCTCTTTGTACATGTTGCTTTCACTTTACATTTTAAATGCCAGATTTCACAAAAATAGCGGATCTATATTAATATCATCTTAATTAGTACTGTTTGTTTTCTTCCATGTCTTTGACCTCAAGTTTGGTTTCAAAGAAAATCCTTGCACTACAGCCTTTTCATAAAATGCAACATTCTCACATTGAAGGTTTTTGTATTAGAAGAAAATGCTACTGGTTTTCAAAAGCAAAGCTTAATGAGTAGAATGATTAGCTTTCCTAGAGATGGCTTTTCCTGAGCCTGCCCCTCGCTGCTGTGCCCTGTGTGCGTGTCACTCTCATCGTGAAAACCAACTGAGCCCTTTGCTTACCTTTCTAAGCAGCACCTGCGGACACCTCATTCTGGGACGCCTGCTTGACTTACAGGAAAGGACACACATTGGTGTGGGGAGAAGTGGTAGACATGGAGAGTTTTGTCTTAATTACATGAAACTAAGCTTTAAAATATTTTATAACAAATTATTTGAGCTGCATAATTAAACATGTCAGACGTTCAGTGGGACTATTTTTATATATGTGTATGTGGGTGTAGGTCATAACATTTCAGTTTATAATATAAATTCTTTCAGTTTATAAGCTATCTCTCAGAAGAGACTAGCTCTTTTGAGAATACATAATTTAAAGCTTTAGACTGAAGTAAAACAGCATAGATATAGTGTAAAGTAGATATAATTGAGGGCTATATGGCATTGAAACTGCTAGTGCCAATTTTCTTGTTTGCCTACTATACATTTTTGATTTTTTATTCTGAACATTTTTAGAGATCATACATTTGGTCAGTTGCATTTAGAGTCGGTTTGGGAATAAATATCTTAAAGAAAAGAGATTTATCTTAACATTAAAAGTCCTGAAAAATTAGTTTATTGAGAGTTTATAAAATCAAATATACAATAGGCATAGAGTGGAATAGATAAGTTCATGGAAATCATATCCTGTCAGTATAGCAGTAAGCCTTCAATATTACATGAATAACATTGAGAGGATGCCATCATCTTTGTTCCTCCCTCAAATTCTTGGATTTTCTTTCTACATCTTTGGGAACAAGTGCATTAAAGTTTTATTAATCAGTATACCAGTAAGGATTGGGTGTTTGCTTTCTGGAGGAATATTCCCGAGAGGTGGTCAGAGAGGTTATTTTCTACCTAACTTGTATGTGCCCTATACCTCTTGGGCATACTTTGTCTATAGAAAAATATTTTGACCTTTAGGTACATTTTGGGCCAGTAGTCAAATAATCCTAGGGCCAATATAAAAATCTTAGAAAAATTTAAGGTTTGCCTTTTATATCTGTTTTGAAAGCCTTTACATTTTTGTCAGGTAATTTTTCCCAAGCCGTGGATATAATCTATTCAAACATGTTTATGCTATCCATTCTGTTTTTAAATTGAAAAAATGTTAAAGTGTTTATGAAGAAAAGTTTAAATAAAATATTTTTAATCTTTATTAAAGTATTCTACATCTGTTTCTTGTCTTTATGTAGTCCCTCCCACATGTCTGAAGTCCACTAATGACTTGATTGGTAGTATACATTTTGTTTCCCTTAACTTGCCAAGGAAGTGCATGAAAAATGTGATTTCTACCAGAGCTTTCAGCAACAGATTCAAACGAGAGCATTAGAGTGAAACTATACTTTTATATGCAGTGGAAATTTTATAATGAAGCCAAGTATTTAAAGTTCCACTAATGGAGTTTTGCAGTTGTGCAAAATGGAAATAAACTGAGAAAAAACATAAGTCTCAAGCTTTAGTTTTTTTTTTTTTTTTTTTTTTTTTGCAGAACCGGGGATTGAACTCAGGCCCCAGCGCTTGCCAGGGAATCACTTACTCCACTGAGCCATCTCCCCGGCCCTAGTTTGGTGATTCTTATTTTTAATTTTTTGTCTTTTTTTAAGATAGGGTTTTGCTATGCAGTTAGGTAGACTTTGAATTCACTTTGTTGCTCAGGCTGATCTCAAACTTGCAACAATCCTCCTGCCTCAGTTTCCTGAGAGCTGGGATTACAGGTGCACACCACCATACCTGGCTTAGTTTGGAGGTTTTTAGATTCCCTTTAGCTTTCACCCCTCAATATGGAGGATCAAACCTCACATCTTCTCTTTGAGCTACTTTCCCAAGTTTCTGCTCAGAGTAGGCTTGAACTTGAGATCGGCTTCCCAAAGTGCTAGGATTTGAGGCCTGTACTACCATGCCCACTAGTGGTTTTGATACTGTTCTTAAAGGTTCACAAATGTTTTTGTTTGCAAACTCAGCATCAAATGATAAACTTTCTTCCAGATAAACATCTTTCCAAATTGTGAAATGAGTTAAGTTTGTAAAATAAGTATCTTAGTTACTTAGCTCATTACTGAGACAAAACTGACATCCAAAGTTGAAGGGAGGAAAGGTTTGTTTAGCTTACTGTTTGAGAAGGTTTCAGTTCATGAGCATCTGGCTCCACAGTGGGGTGGCACATGGAAGAGGAGCAGTTGTTCATGGCTGCAGAAGATGGCAAAAGCAGCAATGCAAGAGATAGCCTCTTTGCTTCCCTTACATTGTATGTGGGCTACCTGCCCTAGGGCAGGTGTAGCACTCACACCCTTTATTTCAGCAATAGACCTTTCTAATCAGTCACAAAATCTAGGTGCAGCACCTTGGAAAAAGCCCTTGCGGGGATATCTAGACACAAACTGTAATACCTAGGTACCACTGCATTTATGAAATTGGGGAATAGAGGTCTTAGGTACACAGGACAATATGTGCCCTTTTGGGGAGGTGGGGGGACAGGGTCTCACTATGCAATTCAGGCTGGCCTTGAGCTCACTTTGTAGACTAGACTGGTCTTGAATTCACATTGATCCTCCTGTCTCAGCCTTCCAAGTTCTGGGATTACAGGCATGTGCCATCATGCCTGGCCTTTGTAGCTCTTTCCAATGGACTCCTAGGAAACCCCAGCAAGATTCCCTAGCACCCAGTGCATTTATCCCTGTGGTCTCCTACACTCCATTCTGTTGGATTCATGTCCATTTCCAACTTTGTTTTTTTTTTTTTTTTTTTTTTTTTGGCGGAACTGGGGATTAAACTCAGGCCCTTGTGCTTGCCAGGCAAGCACTTATTCTATGGAGCCATCTCCCCGGCTGTTCTCTTCCACTGAATCATTTGCTGCTGCTTTTTTTTTCTGAGGCAGGGTCTCACTATGTAGCCCAGGCTACTGTTGAATTTGCAGTGATTTTCCTGCTTCGACCTCCCCAGTGCTGGGATCACAGGCATGTACCAGCCTGCCTGGCTCACTTGCTGCTGCTTTATTTATTTAACAGTTGCTGCTTCTACACACAACATATTTGTAGCTCCTTTTTCACTCCTTTGCATCTTAGTTTAGTATAACCTTCTCCACAACTACATTGTGATCTCCTTAGATGAAAGGACCCTCTTACTTTTTTGAAAAGGTTTTGCTATGTAGTTCAGGTTGGCCTCTTACTGCACAGCAATCCTCCTGCCTCAGCCTCCTGAGTGCTAGGATTAGACTTCTTACTGTCCTTGTACCCTCTGAGCTAGCATAGCATGGTACTCTGTGCATAGTAGACACTGAGGTAAGTGCTATGACATAAGACAGTCTTCACCCAAGTTACAAATGCTGTAGGGACTCAGGTAATAGAGAAGTCATAGTTTCCCTGTCTTTGCTCTCTTGTTTTTCTTTCTTTTGGCAGAACTGGAGATTGAACTCAGGCCCTTGTACTTGTGAGGCAAGCACTTATTCCACTGAGCCATCTCCCTGGCCCCTCTGCTTTCTTTGTCTGCACACTTCTACACAATTGCATCCACACCTCCACCTCACTCTAACACCTGTCAAATCTGCATTTCTAAACTCAGTGTTCCTGCCATCCCCTGAACATCTCTTACATCCTGCTGGGATGCTGGATTGAACAAGTGTAGTCCTGAAGACCTCTCTTCCCCCAAAACCTGCCCGTTGTCCAGAGTTCCCTGTTACATGGCTGTGCCATTGCCTGCAATTATTCTTGTGAGGAATCTAGAAATATCTCCCTCTAAATACCAACATTCTAATTAACTCAGCCCTATTACTTTATCTTTTATTTGTATTTATTTATTTAGACAAGGTCTCACTCTGTAGCCTGGGCTGCCCTCAAGCCCACAGTGACCCTCCCTGCCTCATCCTCTGGAATGGTGAGATTACAGATGTGTCACACCATGCTGGCTAGTTCTCTCACTTTACAGTCCCACAGCTGCCCTTTCCTTTCTTGTCTTTATCTCTCTATCTCAGGCCTTTTTGCTAGGCCCCTGGAGTTTTCATTCTTATCTCCAAACCTGCCTCCATAAAGTACTTTTCACATGGCTGCTCCATGGAGCTTTCTAATGGGCGAATCTGATGCTAAGATTCACCAGTCATCAGTTGTCCCTCTTCACTCTGATGGTAAGACTCCAGCTCCTTAGCAAACTACTCCAGGCCCTTCCTGCTATGCTCTTTTGTACACATCCAGACTGTCATGCCTCATACCTCTTCTGAGCAGGCCTCCTCACCTTTGAAGCCATTCTCCACTCCCTCTCTACTCCCTCTCTGGCTTACCCTTGTGTGGCCTTGAGAAACCAGTGTTGGCATCCAGGCCTCTGTGGAGTCTAGTTTAGACCATGTGCTTGGCCTTAATCTGCACCTCACAAACACCGAGGTCCACGCCCTCGGACCCTTAACTCCTCCATCATGCCCTTGACTATACTCTGAGGAGAGGCATTGTGCCCTTTTATCTCTGCCTGATTTTTATGTCTGGCCCCCAGTGATTCCTAAATAAAAAAGAGACCCCAGAAACTTGGGAGGTTACCGGTGAAATGCTGTGGGTAAGGAGGGCTGGCCCCATCAGAAAGCTTACTTGTCGGCCAAAGTTAGGCATTCCCTCTGTTCACTTCATCTGCGACTGCACCCAGCCCTGCCTGGATGGGTGGTGCCTCTGGCAGGTGCGATTGTCAGATGCTTTCTTCACATGGCAGTACTGCTTGTTCAGGCTGAAAGCAGCAAGAAAGCACAAGGCACAGTGTGTCTCGTGGAGCACCAATCCATGAAAGGCTCCATAGGGTGAAGGAATGGGGTGCTTAATGGTCACAATCTTGGGAAACACATTTTTTTTTTTTCTTGGAGAATCTCAACAAATACAAGATACCAGAATGTTAAAGGCTCTGAGAAGTCTTGCCGTTATCTCATTTTGATTTTGTTTAGCTCATCAGTGTAAACCAAGCATTTGCCCAGTGAGCACTTTTTTTTTCTTCATGAAATGTAACTGATCTAAGCACGTACTTAGAAGTCTGGATAAGAACTATGCAAAAAGCAAACAAATGTGAGGACCACTAATGCAGTGCTGCGATCTATGAAACTGGACCCCTTCCTGCGGGTCCATTTAGATTCCAGATCAAAGTCAGTATTCCTCCAAGATGACCCTGGTCACCTTGCCTGCCAAAGAAGGTCCTACCTTTTCCCTCCAGGAGTAGTTGGGTCTGTACATACTGCTTGTGCAGTTTAGGGAGCAGAGCTTTCAGAATGGCCAAGTAAGTAAGAAGCTGGCCAAAATCTTATCCCTGAAAAGCAATTATAAAACTGACATGTAGGAGCGAGGGATGTAGCTCAGAGACATAAGTGCCTGCCTGGCAAGCAAAAGGTCCTGAGTTTGATCCCAGGTACTGCAAAACAAACAAACAAAAAACCCTGATGTGTGAAAAACTTTTAAATGAGCCTGACATGGTGGTGCACATCTGTAATCCCAGCACTCAGGAGGCTAAGGGAGGAAGATCGCCAAGAGTTCAAGGCCAGTTTGGGCTACATAGTGAGTTCAAAGCTAGCCTGAATTGCACAGCAAGACCCTGTCTCAAAATTTTTTTTAAAAAAGGTAAATTAAGCAAAGGCATGCAGCAAACTGAGACACACTTAATCAAGAATATCCAGTGAATCTCACAACAGTGGAAGTTTGCACTGTGTTAGGCCAGGACTGCTCACATCCCAACTCTCCCCCCCTCCCCCCCAGCTCTATCACATAAACTATCTGTGCCACAGGAGGGGCTCTTTAAGTAGAGCAGGGAATCCCACCTCACCTCTGCAGCTACCCTGAACTCTTGGGAGAGACTGGGGATAGTCCAAGCAGCTAGCAACTGAACAGGAAGATTTAGGCCACAAGACAGCAAAAATGAGCCTCGACTGGTTCAAACGTTATCCCTTGTGGTCTGGGAGGCTGTGCTCATGTAAAGGGGTGTGTGTGCCCAAAGAGAGCTCTCACAAGTGTGAGGCCTTGGAAACACAGTAAAAGAAAGCTAGACTAGACTTGGACCTGCATTCCCAGGCCACCTACACAATCTTCCCTGGCTCCCAAGGGCTTATGCACAATGTCTGATCCATCATTGCCTGATCACTAAGGATGCCTCCTGCTGCTGGGTCCCTGGAAATTGAGGCTTGCACATTGAAGCAAGAATTAAACTCAGACCGGAAAGATGGCTCAGTAGAATAAGCACTTGCCTGGAAAGTGCAAGGGCCTGAGTTCAATTCCTGGCTCCACCAGAAAAAAAGTCAAGTTTGAGCCAGGCGTGGTGGTGCAGGTCTGTAATCCCAGCACTCGGGAGGCTGAGGCAGGAGGATTGTTGTGAGTTCGAAACCAGCCTGAGCTACAAAGTGAGCTTAAAGCCAGCCTGAACTGCATAGCAAGACCCTGTCTCAAAAAGACAAAAAAAGAGAAAGAAACAGAACAGGGCAAAGAAACTGGAAAGCAACAGCTCAAACACAGGAAATAAAGGAGTCAGTAGAATCAGTGTCCTTGAAGTCATTGTTTGGTATTTTCACATAAAGTTTTATTATGACACAATTTTATAAGCTATTGCAATTTCTAGTGATTACTTGGTGTTCCATGGAGTAGATGTACCAGAATTGATCTAACCATGCCTCTAATTGTAAGACACGTTTTATTTTATTCTATACTACTTCTTTTTCCTGGTACTGGGGATTGAACTCAGGACCTTGCGCTTGCCGGGCAGATGCTTATGCCACTAAGCTATCTCGTGGGCCCCTTTATTTTACCTTTTTTTGAGATAGAGTATCAGTATGTAGTCCAGGATGGGCCTCAAACATTTTTAAGTTCTCTTTAAAATAAAAAAAGAAAAAGAAAATTGATATCAAAAGTCAGGAGATTTGAGTTTGCTCAGGGAAATATTTACTTCATGAAATTTTATCTGTGTCATTATAATTCAGATTAAATGTTTGGGCTCACAAAAATGGAATCAGGGTGTCCTAAGGCTCTAAACAAGAAGACTGGTGGAAACACAGTTTTTCAGTTGCTAGAGGCCCAAAACTAAGATCTGTGCCAACGGGAATTGTATATGTAAATGCAGAGCGGAAAGCATATGGAATGCTTTGGGAATGATGAATTCCTCACTGAGAGAGCTATGGGAGCAGATGTCAAGCAAAAAAATATATTCATGAATATTCTGCAACTCTGAAGATTACTTTGTTAAAAGAAGATAAGAGAAAAATTGAATTTTATAGCCCTCCTGTGAAATGCCGCCCAACTTGCCACTAAAATATCCCATGATATTATCAGGAAAGAGTAAGAGCCCATTAAAACAGTGAAAGATGGATAGATAATACAATATAAAATTGTAAGCAGCCTTGAAAATAATGTTAAGGCAAATGGAGTTAGACTGAAAAAAACAGATGTGTACTTCATCTTATAGAATGTTCAGGGGCTGGCAAGGTAGCTCAGCAGCCTAAAGCGCCTGCTTAGGCAAGCTTAGGCAAGCTTGCAGGGGCTGCAGTTTGATCCCTGGCACCACATGCCTTGTCAGCCCCACCCTCAGGGAGGCTGAGCCAGCCACTAAAAAATATGTTCAGGCTTCATGAAAGAGAACAACAGGAGAAAAATATTTTTTTTCTTTTTTTTTGGCAGAACCGGGGGAAAAATAATTTCCTAAAGGATGATGCTCTTGATCCACCAATTCTAACACAAAGATTTTGGCCTTTACTAGCCAGACGCCTGAGCATTCCTCTCATAGTCCCTAGAAGCTACATTGTGAGGCAGGCAATTTTGTTCCTGACTTCTGGTACCTGGTGCTCCCACCCATTCCATCTACCACTATCTTTTTACTTGGACAGGGAGCAATCTCAGGCATTAACTGGCAGGAAGTACAGACACACTGGCCCTGGCCAAAGTATAAAGCATATTATTCACATTACTCACTGTTGGTGACTCTAGAGAAAGGGAGAACTGTTCTACCTGCCACTTCCAGCGACAGAGAAGGAGGGGAGGGAGATACCACCAGGCTCCATGCAGAGGTACAAAGGGAAAGCCAGTTGAAATCAAAATGTCAACTGGAGGCAGTGCTGGTCAACTTGTCACTTTCCAGCAGCAGCATTAACAACAAAGTGGGGCCATTACCCATGCAGCTAGAAGTGTGTACTAAAATCAATAACACACAAGATGGGCCGGTGGTGGGGCCTGGGAGATGGCTCAGTGGAATAAGTACTTCCCTGGCAAGCGCAAGGGCCTGAGTTCAATCCCTGGTTCCGCCAAAAAAAAATAAGAAAGAAAAAAAGATGGGCATGGTGGTATAACGTGGGAGGTTAAGCCAGGAGGACTGCAAGTTCAAGGCCAGCTGCACAGCTTAGTGATTTAGAGACCCTGTCTCAATGTAAAAAATAAGAAGGGCTGGGGATGGAGCTCAGTGTGAAGGGTGTGGGTTGAATGCCCCCTCTGCCACAAAAAGTCAACCCTCAGACACAATTATGGGAAGATCTTCCCTTATTTGTGTATAAGTGAAGAGAGAAAGCAAACTAAGACTGCAGGATAAAAGAAAATGTTGAAAGGCTCAGAGAAGGAAAATACTTTGATAATCATTTGCTTTCAGGGCTAGAAGAAAAACTCAAAACTATTTGGTGGCTTCAAAAGATTGTAAATAATTATGACTATTATGCATGAGAAACAAAAAGTCAGAGGTAGATAAAGGAGCAAAAGTTGGAAAGGTTGATGCCTGTAGTGGCTCGTATTAGATGTCTTCCCAAAGCCTCATGCCCTTGTAGGTAGAGCTTTTCAGAAGTAGCTGGATCTAGAGTGTATGATACTGGGATTAAGGATGTGACTTGGGATAATGGTGTTTGATGATGGGATTAAGACTATGTGATTACTGAATTAGTCCACTGATTGCATAAGCATAGTTCTGGGTGTGGATAATGGGAAGGCTTGGGTGTGGGAGGCAGTGTGGAAGGGACAAAAGGCCTCGCTACCGCTGCCTTCTGCCCACCATGAATTATTTCTCCTCTGTGATGCCACTCTGCAATGCCACACTGCATTGTAGCCAGCTGACTATGGATTGAAACCTCTACAAACTGTGAGCCAAAATAGACCTACTTTTCTTTCTTTCTTTCTTTCTTTCTTTCTTTCTTTCTTTCTTTCTTTCTTTCTTTCTTCTTTCTTTCTTTCTTTCTTTCTTTCTTTCTTTCTTTCTTTCTTTCTTTCTTTCTTTCTTTCTTTCTTTCTTTCCTTTTAAGGAACCTGGCATTGAACTCAGGCTCTTGAGCTTGCCAGGGAAGCACTTATTCTACTAAGCCATCTCCCTGGCCCCTAGACCTTTCCTATTTTGACTTTGGGTTTCAGCTATTTTGTCTCAGCAACAAGATAAATAACTAAGACAATGACTCAAAGAAAGACTGTAAGAAAGTTCCAAGGACAAAAGCAAAAGTAAAACTCATATTGCAGTAAAGAATAGAAAGCATGATGAAAAAAACTTACTCATGATGTGAAAGGCACCCTTGAGATGCTTTCTCAGAATCCAGTTGACTATATTAATAGACTGAAATATAAAAACCACATGATCATCTCAATTGATGAAGAAAAAGCTTTTGACAAACTCCAACACTCATTCATGTTCAAAGTCCTACAGAAAATTGGAATAGACAGCCTCTACCTCATTTTAATAAAAGCTATCTATGACAACCCAGTTGCTAACATAATTCTAAATGGGGAAAAACTGAAAGTGTTTACTCTTAGATCTGGTACAAGACAAGGATGTCCTCTATTACCCCTTCTATTCAATATAGTTTTGGAATCATTAGCTACAGCCATAAGACAAGAGGGAGAAATAAAAGGAATAAGGATAGGTAAGCAAGAAGTTAAATTTGTCACTATTTGCAGATGACATGATACTTTACTTGGAAGATCCAAAAAACTCCACCAAGAAGCTACTAGAGTTGATATGGAAATTCAGTAGCATAGCAGGATACAAAGTCAATACCCAAAAGTCAATTCCTCTACATAGATAACAAACACACTGAGAGGGAAACTATAGAAACAGTACCTTCTACAAGAGCAATGCAGAAATGAAATACCTTTGAATTCATCTAACTAAAGAAGTTAAAGATCTTTTCATGAAAAATTATAGTACTCTGAAAAAAGAGATCGAGAGGACTGCAGAAAATGGAAAGATATTCCCTGCTCCTGGACAGGAAGAACCAACATCGTGAAGATGGACATACTCCCAAAATTGTTATACAGATTTAACGCAATCCCTATCAAACTGTCACCAACATACCTCCCAGACCTAGAGAAATCGTTCCTAATACTTATTTGGAATGAGAAAAGACCTAGAATAGCAAAGGCAATCCTGGCCAAAAGGACAAGGCAGGAGGTATCATAATTCCTGACTTGAAATTATACCATAAAGCCACTGTGATAAAATCAAAATGGTATTGGCAACGAAATAGACCTGAGAATCAATGGAATAGATTAGAAGAGGCAGAGGCCTCTGCAAACACACTCAGCCACCTGATCTTCGACAAAGGGGCCAAACATGCTTACTCTAAGAAAGATGGCCTCTTTAACAAACAGTGCTGGAAAAACTGGCTTTCTACATGCCAAAAACTAAAACTTGACCCAGCTCTATCACCATGCACTAAGTTAAAGTCAAAATGGATGAAAGATCTAAACATTAACACAGAAACACTCAATCTCCTGGAAGAGAAAGTAGGAGGAACTCTTGAAGTCATAGGGGTAGGTAAAGAGTTCATGAACAAACATGTGTTTGCACAGGAAACACTTGAAAAAATCAACAACTGGGATCAACTCTTGTTGAGAAGTTTCTGCACGCCAAAAGAAATTGTCAACAAAGTGAAAAGACAACCCACAAATTTCAAAAAAATCTTAATTTATAAGCATTCAGACGAAGGTCTGCTCTCTAGAATTTATAAAGAAATAAGAAATATTAGGGTCCTCAAATTTAAAGACCCAATCCAGAAATGGGCATCTGAGATGAGTACACACTTCTCAGAGGATGAAATTAAAGAAGCAAATAAGTATATGAAAAAATGCTCTGCATCACTAGCCATCCATGAAATGCAAATTAAAACAACACTGAGATACCATCTCACTCTAGAAAGAATGGCTATCCTAAAGAAAACAACCAACAACAAATGTTTGAGAGGCTGTGGGGAAAAGGGAATCCTTTTCCACTGCTGGTGGGAATATAGAATGGTGCAACCATTGTGGAGATCAGTGTGGAGACTCCTCACAAAAGTAGGACTGGAAATCCCACTCAAGCCGGCTATCCCCCTACTGGCAATTTTCCCAGAGGAACGGAAAACATCATATCCTAGTGATATATGTGCACCTATGTTTATGACAGCACATCCATGTAGTGAAAATCTGTAACATATATATCGTTGTATGTTACTCTGTTTATGTCATTAGTTCTCTTTGTTTTTGCTTCTATTTTTCACTCTTTAAGTTAAAATACAAATAAATAAAAAAAAAGAAATCAAAAGAAGAAATACAAATAGAAACGTAAAACTAAAACTAAAACGAATTTAGTCAGATGGGTAAACTGTACTGCATATGGTGAAGGGTAATTATCAGCTTCTCCTCTGGATAGTTAACAACCTAAGTTTGCAAATCAAAAATTGGAGAAATGGAAGGGCTTCAAGGTCAGCCAACATTTTGGCCCTAGCCTTTCAAGGTCAGTGAAGACTCAGGGTGTAGAACAACCTGTACTGCAACATCATGGAACTCAGTTGTGCCCCAAATTTTCTGACCAAGGTGATTGTGGAGCCACAGAGGAAAGTGATCAATGATCCATAGTGTGCCTGAGGAAAGTCACATGGAGAGAAAACTTTCTCTCAGGCTTTCACAGAGAGCAAATTGGTCAAGCAATGGCCATGACTCATCCACATAGCTGACACTGACAAAGGATGTACAGAGTGATGTACAGGGTTACAGAAGAAACCCTGAGGGGACTTGATTGACCTCATCAGATACAAAATTTACATTTTTTTTGTTATATAGATCTTGCTTTAGCTTGATCTTAACCATCCAGCAGAAAAGTATAAAAATGAGGTATATACAATAATAGCCATAATAGTGGGCTGTGCTGTGGATGGCTCTAGTCAACAATTTCTTTGGATAACCCACTATTATTGTGGACTGCTGGACTGTGTAGAAATGTTTCACTGAATTCAAACACCTATAATAACTGAATGACAATGGAACACCCAGCTTTGACAGGACTAAACAAAAGGGGGGGATAAAGGGGAAGAACCATTCTGTGTTTGTATAAACAGTACAGTTAGGATAGACATGTAGTGCTTTTGCGTAGTTCTATGAGAAGAAATATATGCACTAGTGGTGTTTGGACAGGATATCCTGTCTGCTTCTTGAACTATGGATAACCACTGGGAAGATAACAGTGTAAAAAGTATTAGTTATTGAAATTGTACTATATAATTCAGCTTTGGAAAAAAAAGATATGTATGCAGCTACATTCTCTTAATCTATTGATCAAAGGCATCTGCTCTAATAGTATTTGTGCATGGAGTATCACGTATGCACCTTGTGCAACAGAAGGCCAATATGAAAACAATGTGCAATGTATAAATTGTTGAATCTGTCCTACTGATTTGATTTGGAAGTGTCTCATTGCTACTTGTTCTTCAATTAAAAAAAAAGAATCCAGATGAAAATGATGAAGAGGCATATGATGTTGCCATACACCAAAATGAGTAGAAAAACAATTTGAAGGGGAGAACAGGAAGAATGTGTGCTTGGGTACGTTAGGCCTCAGATCCTTGTAAGGTATCCAAGAATGGAAGAGGTCAAAAAGTGTCACTGGAGATATATATATATATCTGTATGAAGTTTTGAAGACAGGTCAGAACAGGAGAGATACATTGGATGGTCATCCACTATTATAGCTAGTACTTATTTATTTTGCTTTTATGTACTTTTTCATTATAAAAATATTCAAACATATACAAAAGTAGATGTAATAGTTTGATCTGGAATATCCTTCAAAGGATCATGTGATAAATCTTTGGTTCCCAGTGTGCGACTTTTAGGAGTTGGTAGAACTTTTTAAGAGGTGGGGCCGACGGAGAGACCTTCTGGTCATTAGGGTTATGCTAATGGATTGTGGGAACCTGGTCACTTCTTGTTTTTCACTTCCAGGGTCCATGAGGTGAGGCTTTTGCTCTACCAAGCACTTCTCCACCATGGTGAACAGCCCCACAACAGTCCCAAAAGCAATGGGGCCATTCATCCAGGGACTGAAACCTCTGAAACTGTGAGCCAAAATAAATCTTCTCTAAGTTAATCATCTCACGTATTTGTTACAGTAATGGAAAGCTGACAAAATAGTACATAATAAGAATAAACCTTCAAAAAAAAAAGAATAAATCTTCATCATGGTATGAATAATTATTTTGTTGTAAGAATGGTAACATCTAAAGTGAAAGATCTCAGCTGCCATATGAGTCTCTTCATAGCAAAGTGAAAATACTCTAGTCTACTTCTTTTTTTTTTGTCTTTTTGAGACAGGGTCTCACTATGCAATTCAAGCTGGCCTTAAGCTCACTTTGTAGCTCAGGCTGGTCTCAAACTCACAACAATCCTCCTGCCTCAGCCTCCCCAGTGCTGGGATTACAGGCATGCACCACCACGCCCGGCTTCTAGTCTACTTCTGACAGACATGGTGAGTATACAGTGAGATTAGCTGCACTGATGATGTACAGTAACCAAGGCGAACCATTCATATTTTACTATTGGGTGGGTAGTATGTTTTTCTTTTTGTTTTTTGAGACAGGAATTGCTATGTAGCTGAGGTTGGCCTTGGACACACTATAGAGCCCAAGCTGGCCATGAACTTGAAGCAATCTTCTTGCCTTAGCCTCCCAAGTGCTGGGATCACAGGCATGAGCCATGATACCTGGTCTGGGTAGGTAATATTGAGCCAATAGTGGAGAAAGAAAATAAATCAAGATTGGAGGGTAGAAACAAAATGGTTTAAGTATTTAAACTCAGGAGAAAGTGAAAGTACTGAAGACAGTGACTTATGAAAGAAATGATTTTTTAATTTTTGTTGCAGAACCAGGGATTGAACTCAGGTCCTTTTGCTTGCCAGGGAAGCACTTATTCCACTGAGCCATCTCCCTGGCAACAGTGACTTATGGAGGGAAGAACAAACAAGTTGCTAAGAAAACTCCAGTAAGTTCTGGGGTTCTCACGAAGGTGAGGCAAGCCTAGAACACAGCAGGAGGCTGAGGCAGAGCAAAGATCCCCTGAGCCTCAGGTGCGCCCCGAGACGCCTAGGTACCTGGCGAAGGAGCCCCCGCCTGCTGGGAAGAGCAGCAGACCGAGGGGAAACCCGCACGGAGGCGAAGATCGCAGAGAGGGCCGGCGACCGAGCCAGCGAGCGGCCGAGGCGTCTGCGGTCTTTGGCCACACAGAATGGCGTGGCGGGTGGGAGAAGACGGACGGGACCGGAGGGGCGGCCGGCCGCGCTCCCGAGCAGCGCCGCTGCGGCCTACACGCGGGGGCGGGCGGGCGGCCGCCGCCGGTGGGGCTCGGAG
>PVKA01032882.1:0-24907 GCA_004027165.1 Ctenomys sociabilis | reverse complement strand
TGCAAACTGTTTTCATAATGTTTTGGTATCATAAAAGGTATATACATGATATTACACTTACAGACATTATTATACTGTATGTCTCCTATCAGTAAATTAAGACACTGTAGCTGTTTGCATATCTTATTTTTTATACCTGAGTAACATCAAAGATTCAATAATTAATACTTTCTACCTTGTTATTTTCCTAGTGGTTGTCCATAGTACTAGAAGCTGACATAATATCTTGTCCAACCACCATTAGGGCAGATCTTGCCTCTCATAGAATTATGTAGAAGCACAGCGTTATCTATCCCAACTGTACTGTCCATACACACACATCATGATTCTTCCTTTCTTTACCCCTTCCTTTGTCTGCACCTGTCAAAGGTGGGCACTCCATTGTCAATGAACTAACTTAGGTGCTTGAACTCGACACCACAATCCAACACAGTCCAGCATTCCACAACAATAGTGAGTTATCCGAAGATGTTGTCAACCATAGCCATTTACAGCTCAACTTAATATTATGGCCCCATGATGTATACTTCATTTTTATACTTTTCTGCTGGATGGTTAAGACCTAGATAGAGCAAGACTTATATACCAACACATGTACTTTATATTTCTTCTGAGGTTAGTGAAGTCCCTTCAGGGTTTGTCTTGTAGTCCTGTACCTTATTCTGTAGATCCTTTGTCTGTGTCATCCATGTGGATGAATCATGGCCAATGCTTGACCAGTTTGCTCTCTGTGAGAGCTTGAGAGAAAGTTTTCTCTCCATGTGACTCTCCCCAGGCACACTATAGAACTTCGATCTCTTTCCTCTGTGGCTCCATAATCTCCTTGTTCAGAAAATGTGGTGCTCACCTGAGTTTCATGATGTTGCAGTACAGGTTCTCCTACATCCTGAGTCTTCGCTGACCTTGAAAGGCTAGGGCCAAAATGTTGGTTGGCCATGTGGCTCTTCTATTTCTCCAACTTTGATCTGTGAACTTAGGTTGTTAACCATTCAGAAGAAAAGCTAATTAGTATCCTGCAGCAGGGTCTTTAACTTTCTCATTTGCCCATGCTGGACACAAATTTGCCACCTTCCTGCCTCAGCCTTGCAGACACCCAGAGTTACAGGCCTGCACTGCCACACCCCACTGCTTGTCTGGTGCACTAATTTTGTAACTGGCCTCTTGGCTCCAACCTGTGCTAGGTGCCGCCTGCTGGTCGCAGCACTCTGTTGTCACTGCTCTCTTACACTGACTGCCTTCCTGCCCAGATTTGCACTTCCCTCCTCCTGGCTCTTCTTCCCCTTCCTAGCAGGAGAAATTCCCTGGCACAGTCCAGCTCCTGTGACCTCCTCCTCTGCATGCCAGCCTGGTGACCAGGCCTCTGCTGGGTGTGGTGCCAGCTCCTTGCTCATAGAAAAGAGAGAATTTAGCTGTCACAATCATAAGCACCAGCATGTGGAGATGGAATGCAATTGAAACCCTCTGCTGCAAGCATTTCTCTGCACATCAGTCAGTAGCCTTGATTCAGAAATTATCCACAAAAGTCAGATAGACACACCCTTGCCACGCAGGACTGTGAAAAGCATCTTCCCCTGCTCACTCTTTTTTTTTTTTCAAAGTTGGATTTTATTTATTTTAAAGTACCTATGTGTTTTAAAATCCCCACCAATAAACCATGTCCACTGGATTATCCAACATTTCACTGCATGCTTCAATAATCTTTTTATTTTATTTTATTGAAGAACAAATAGCAATGAGACAGTTTCAAGACAAATTAACAAGACAGATTCGATAAATTAATGCATTGCACACTGTTTTCGTAATGTTTTGGTATCGTACAAGGTGCATACATGATATTATGCTTACAGACATTATTATAGCAGATGTCTCTAATCAGTGAATTAAGAGAGTGCAGCTGTTTGCGTACCTTATTTTTTATACCTGAATTACATCAAAGATTCAATAATTAATACTTTCTACCTTGATATTTTCCCAGTGGTTGTCCATAGTACTAGAAGCCGACATAATATCCTGTCCATCCACCATTAGTGCACCCCTGCTCACTCTTGATGTACACTGTGGGCACTTTCCAAGCTCGCACTCCGCAGGGTGCCTATCACTCGGCACATGTTCCTGCTTGCCCTAAGCTTGCTGTGGGGCTTTGGGAACATTCTAGTTCATAAGAGGATTTTAGGAGTGTGTTGGAGTTGTGGTAGATGTGGAGCCAGACACCAGCAATGAGAAACAGCTCACGAAGAGCTTGCAGTCAAGTCTGCAAAGTGATGAGCCAGATGAGCATTTGGAGACACGCTGATTTGGGGGAGCTGGGTGACCATGTCCAGTAAGCGTACACCTGAGACCAAGAACCCTGCTGCCACACTAGTCCTAAGAGTCAGCTGCCTAGGACAAGCTCTGTGCTAGGTCCTGGTACACAGTGGTCAAGGAAACAGGGGGCTCTGGCAGGGCCAACTGTGCAGAAGCATGGAGATAAAATGACTCGAGTGAATCTACAGTGGCACTTGCCCTCCTGAGGAAGGAACATCCATGACTGCTGCATGTTGGGTCATTTGAGTACCCTGGCCCTAGGCATAAGACCTTCCTTACTTCTTTTTTTTAAGTGAGGAAGTGGAGCATTTTAATTTAATTTTTTAAATTAATTTTATTAAGAAACAAATAGCAATGAGACAGTTTCAAACCTATTAGTGGGACAATTTAAATAATTAATGCATTGCATATTGTTATCTTCATAGTGGTTATTCATAGTACAAGATGCAGACATTATATCCTGTCCAAACACTATTAGTACAAATCTTTCTTCTCACTGAATTGAGAGAAAGTAGCTGTATATCTATCGTAACTATTTTGTATGTACAGATACAAAATGGTCCTTAATTTGTATCCCCTTTTTTGTTTAGTTTTGTCAGAGATAACTATTCCATTGTTTTAATTAAGGATTCAAAGAGTACACATTATTCATGGTTACTATCAAAACAAAAAAAATTTTGGTGAGGATATGGAGAAATCAGAACACCTGTGCAGTGTTGGTGGGACTGAAATGGTGTCGTCACCGTGGAAGATGTGTGGAGGGTCCTCAAACAAATGGAAGCTTTCTCCCTGAGCCAGCACTTCCTTCTCTGGGATTATAAACAGGAGGTCTGAAACCTGGATTCTGAAGTCATAGCAGTGTTGTCCACGATAGCCAAAAGGCAGTGATGGCTCAGACATCTGCCTCAGGAGAAACGTTTAAAGAAGATGTGCTGTATGTATATGAGAGGATATTATGCAAGCCTAAAAAGGAAAGAAATTGGACACGGGCAACCACATGGACAGGTCTTAAGGATATACTAAGTGAAATAAGCCAGGCACAAGAGTGTGGCTGATTTGTGGGGCCATTTCCACGAGGTACATGGGGTCTGTGTAGTCATAGGAAAAAGGCGTAGAATAGCAATTGCCAGTGTCTGGGGAAGAATGGTGTGGGGATCAGTTTGGAGGTTATGGGTTCCATTTGGTAAGTGGAGAGTTCTGCAGGTGATGGTGGTGATAGCTGTACAATCATGTCCATGTGCTTAATATTGAGTGGAACTTGCCCAGACTCTGGATCCTGGGAGAAGGCCAGCCAAGAAGCTGGAGATACGACCTGGACCTCAGATGCCCCAGGCTGGAGTAGGGGTTCTGGTCAGCAGCTCGGGGCAAAAGAAGTGAGGCTCCTGTAGCTGAATGGCATCGTTGTGCGGTCCTCCTTCCTCTTCCTTAGGCTGTGTGGACACTGGGAGCAAAAGAAGTCATCTTCTGAATCCTCCAGAAATGTATTTGAAGAGGGAGCACTCCTAAGCATGTCAGGAGCAAGGGTCCTGGCCTAGCCATCCACAGACTCAGGGTCTGTCTCTGTGAGTGCCTGGGGTAGGAGAAAGAGAATAGCAGCAGGAGGCCATGGGGAGCCATAGAGTGTCACAGAGGGCCATGGAGGGCTGCAGAGAGCCACAGAGGCCACAGAGGGCCACAGATATCCATAGAAGACCATGGAGGGCTACAGAGGGCACTAAGGACCCAGGAAGTGACTGCAGGCCTAGGCCAGAGCCTTCTGAAGCACACACAGCCCTGCAGTTTCCTTGTCACCCAGAATGAATGATGTTCTCTGGGCTTTAATCTGAGGATGAGAGCATGAGTGCCTGACATGATCCCTGTGAGGCTGCTGTCACAAGCTGTCCCCTGCCCAGGACTTGAATGACAAGTCCTCTCACTGTGCACATCACAGAGCTGGTAACAGAAAAGGGTTGTGAGAATTAAAGACACTCACTCACCCAAGCTGACCAGAATCCTGCCAGAGTGTCTATGATACTCGCGATGTTGCACGTTACTTGTTGTTGTTGTTATTTTGTTCTTATTTTCCATCCAACAGTTAATCAGTCCTGACCTTCTGAGACTGGAGACTCACAGAATCTCAGAGCAATGTGAAGACGTACATGGTAGAGTTTACCTCCTGCCCAGACCCATGGCAGAACCCATGTGTATTTAAAGGACACAACCACTTTGACACACTAAAGGGCATGTGCTTTGGTGAGAGAGGAAGGGAGGGAAGAAGGGAGGGAGGGAGACAGAAAGAGAGAGAAACAGAGAGAGAGAGAGAGACAAGGAGACAGAGAGACAGAGAGAGAGAGAACAATGAATCTGAATTGCTGTGTTCTCAGATCAAAGATTCCTTCACCCCTCTCTAGGAAATAGGGCATTTAAGGCAGCTGAAGAGCAGAAGCATGGGAGGGGCAGTGGCCTCATCTACCCTAGGGGGCTGGATTGCTATTGCCATGCTGGGTTGGCCAGTCCTACAGAGAATGAGTATGAGAGAAAGCACAGAGCTGTAAGTGCTGGTGCTCAGTGAAGACTCCTGGAAGGCCTTGTCGGGTGGACGCGACTTGTGCTAGAGCTGAGGTGTAAGCCTCTCTGGATGCAGCAGAACTCCTCTAATGATGGCACAAACACCCCTCCTGGGAAGGTGCTATGAGCAGTGCTGTTGCTAGCTCTTGGAAGGCTGTTTTCCCCCAGGGGTGCCACGTCCAAGGGTCCCCTCCTGGGGCACTCTGTGTCCTGTGAAGGGCTGGCTGAACCTGCCACTGAGCCAGCCTTTGCCCCACCTTTTTGAGCTTGTCCTTCCTGCCATCCTCCTGTGGCACTGATGCCAGGGAGACTCACTGACAACCATCCTGCAGGCCTGCTCTGCTCTGCTCTGGATTCTGGGGAGCTCAGCCGTGATGACCTTGACCTAGAAGTGCCCAGAGGCAGAAGAGGGACATGCATGTTTGATGCCTACACAGTTGTGCCTGGGAATGGGCCAGGCATTGGTTTTAGAACCCCAGAGGATAACACAACCCCTAGATGCTCAAGTCCTTTGTGTAAATCATGGCAGCATTTGTGGAGAGCTTAGTCCTGTCTTTCTGTACATTTTTACTCATGTGCAGGTGACTCTCCCTCCCTAAAACAATAGAACGCTGGGCCTATAACCATTCCACTGTATTGTTTAGGCAACAACGACAAGATAAATGTCTGCACAGATTCAGTTCAGAAACATTTTTTTTTACAAATATTTTGATCTTTGATTGATTGAATCCTCAGATGCAGCGTCTAAAGATCCAGACAGCTAACAGTACCATATGTGTGCATCTAAAATGTATTCAATATAGAAAAATATTTGCAGTTTAATGTATGCATACAAATATTTAAAACATTGATATATATACATACACAGACAGAGGATCTTTTATGTAATGCCTGTGAAGACTGTAAGCGTTAAGTAAACAGCCAGCATCATTTGAAGGGGAAGATCACTGTGCGCATGTGCACCGCTCTGAGTGTGCGTGTGTGCAACATTCCACTTCGACTGCAGCTTAAGCGTAGAGATATACAGTGGTGTGCATGGTTGCCTGATTCTGGGGCCATCAGCCCTGCACTGCCTTCTGCCTAGAGCACACATGGCTGCGAGGCTTTGCCTATCCTGAGAAGCTCTGACTTATCAAAGGTGACAAGAGACCTTGAAGTGTAGGGACCCCTCCTGGTCCTCGTCTTGCTCTAAGAAGTTTATATTTGCAATACAAAATGCGTTATCAGAATCCCATCAAGTTAATTCCAATCTACCACTCCAGCGCAACCCACAGAGAGAATAAATACACTACAGCATATCAGTAGTTGTGGGGAGTCCAGGGGTCCTAAGTCCAGCCATGAAGATGGCTTTCTGGAACAAAGGCCTAGATCCAGGGCTGAACCCAGGTTTTATTCAGTCATGAGGGAGGAGTGGCTTGAGGATGAATGAGTGAGTGAGTGGGTGCTATGAGCTGGGCTGGGTAGGCGGCCTACATGCCTCTGCCATATGCAGAGAGAAGGCTCAGAAAAATTAATTTGCATTATATTATTGACATAGTAACTAAAGTATTGGGGTCTGGTGCTTCAGCTCCGATGTGTAATCTTTCAAGCCCCAGGAAGTCATAGCCTCTGTCTTAAGGTTCAATTCCAGCTGATAACGTGGAGCACTGGCTCTTTTCCTGTCTTGACCCAGCTCATATTAAAGAGCAGCAGGTGGGGTTGTCAAGGAAACACACATGCTGTCTCCACAGACCAGCACCCGGGCTAGGCCAATGAGCACTGCTCGAAGCCAACTGAAAGGATGTGGAAAAGCCCCCAGTCAGCTCTGCACACATCAGTACATGGAAATAGGGTCAGGCTCAGCCAGGATGGAGACAACTGCTCTTATTTTTCTCTTCGTTTATATATCTGGTAAAGGGTCTTACTATGCAGCTTAGACTCATAGTCTGAGCAACATAATCATCCTGTTTTCAGCCTCCCCAGCACAGCGATTACAGGCATGTGTCACTACACCTGGACTCAGTGGCCAGCTCAGAGAGCCCGGGTGGTGATGCTGGTGCAGCATGTGGGACCAGGGTTTGGTGCGCTTGACAAGGCAGGCAGTTAGTCCGCTGAGCTATCTCGCTGGACCACTTTTTTTTTTTTTTTTTTGCAGAACTGGGGATTGAACTCAGGCCCTTGCACTTGTCAGGGAACTGCTTATTCCACTGAACCATCTCCCTGGCCCCTGGCCCTTTTCTTCTAAGAATAGTCACTCAGGTGGTCCTCCACATCAAAGACCTCAACTCAAGACTCTGAAGTGCAGAGGTTTTGGGGATTTTTACTTTTCCTCATTTTTAAAGAATCTCCCACTCCCTGTAGACACCTTTTCATGGTTTGTCTTTGCTTTGTTCTGTGATTTCTTGTAATTCTCTTAATTCATTTTAATTAATGTGTGTCCACAGGTGTCATTTGACATGTGGCATTTAGACTTCTCCAGGCCTCTTAGAAGGTCCTATGTGAAGCCCTGCCTAGCTTTTCTCTGTTTCCAGAGCTTGCCCTCAAGGACTCCGCCCCGGACTGGACCCAGCACCATGCTGTCTTCTTTGTTCTCCAGCATTGAAGTTCAGCCCTAGAACTCCTGGCTGCGATACTGAGCATTTGGGGTCAATATCTGGTCCTGTGAGATGGATTAGAAAGTGCTACTGCTGTGAAAAAGTGCAAAGCTTTGGAAAAGGGAAGGAGAAGTGCTGTTAAGCACACACCTACTATAGAGCTCTGCTATTCTGCTCCTAGATATTAATGTAAGAGAAAGGAAAGCCCATGTGCATGCAGAGACCTGCATGCCAATGTCCATGCAGTGCCTCTGTAATAGTAACAACACCAAGCTATAGCCTCACAATAAACTACCACTGCTCAACAGTAAAGAGGAAGGAACTGTCGATGTGCACAGCCACATGAGGAAAATAATCTCAAAATAGTCATGCTGATGAGAGAAACCAGCCCCCCTAATCATGCTGTGTAATTCCATTTACATAAAATTCTAGTAAATACAAAATACAGGCTAGTGTACAGTGACAGAAACTGCTTGTCTAGGGATATAGGAGGGGTAAAGGAAAAGGAGGAAGAAGAGGATGGAAAGGGGGATACAGAGCAAAGAGAGACACCCCTAGAAAAACGCCCATGTTCACTCCCTTGGTGGTGTGGAAGATTTCATGAGTATACAGGTATGAAAAAATCAAATTGTATGCTCTCTCAGCTACTTTTCTCTCATTGCTGGGACAAAAAAAAAAAAAACAAAGAACCCTCAACACTCAAAATCAAGGAAGGAAAGGTTTGTTCAGCTCACAATTAGTAGAGGTTTCAACCCTTACTCGGCTGGTTCCAAGGTAAAGTGGCACATGGCAGAGGGCAGCAGCTCATGGTGGTAGAAAACAGTGAAGAGCAAAGCGAGGAGCAGGGCTGAGGCAGCTGGTGAGCCTCTCTCCCTTCCTTACACGGTATGCAGACCACCCACCCAAGGCAGGTGTAGCACTCACACCCATAATCCCAGCATTGGATCATGAATTAATCACACACTCTAGAAACCACCCTGTGGCTGCAGGAGGCTTTAGGGGACAGATAGGCTCAAATCAGGACATGTGCTAAGTACATGCAGCTTATTGTGTGTCAAGTATACCTGAATAAACTGGAGAGAGTGTTCAGCCTACTGTTGCCAAGCAGCTGCCAGAATAAAGTTTCTCAGTCAAAACACGTTTTGAAACAAAATTTAATTTGATCATGTGACAGAAATAGAATATTCGGTCCCTGGGGGAAAACTAAAACTTTTTCAATTATAGTTATTCTATTTCAAATTAGGAAAAAATTCCCTTCATGTGTAGCAAAGAGCACTTACGGGAAGACTACAGAAGTCTTCTGGGGCTGTTTGTTGTAATATCACATCACTGTCTGAGGTGCTAAACAGGGTACACTTATTTCCTTATGATGGTAAGGGTTGGAAGTCCAGGATTAAGGTGTCAGCACGGTCGGTTTCTTTAGTCTGTCCAGCTTGGCCTGCAGATTACTTCCGTCTGGGTATCCTTCCATGTTCTCTCTGTGCCTGCCTCAGTCATTCCACATGATGTTCTTCTTAGAAGGACATTGGCTGTATTAGATGAAGGGCCATGGCTTCCTCCTAACCAATTTCCTATATAGTCTTAAGACACAGATCTAAAATGTTCCCACAAGCTTCCCATTCAAAGCTGAGCTGTGGTCAGAAGGGTCCAATTTCTAGGGCTGAGATTCAGAGGGGTGCATCAGAATTTGCCTTCTAGCTGCCTGGAGGGTCACTGCTCTGTGACATGTCTGTAAGCGTGCCTGCTTATTTAGCTTCACAGATGGCATTTTTTTTTTTTTTTTTTTTTTTTTGCAGGGGAGTATTAGGACAGTAATAGATATATTAAGAGAAAAATAATGCAGAAAGTCAAAATACCTTCTGTGAAATCTCAGGGGAAATGTAGGAGTCTAGAGAGAAAGAAAAGAGAAAAATTACAGGAAAGAAAGGGAAAAGTAACAATTGGTGCGTGAGGTGCTGACCACAGGGCCTGGACCATGACATCCCTGGTGGGCAGCTGAGCCTTCTCAGCTCCTTTATAATCACTGTGTGAGGTTCGGGGGCTCCAGCTCCAGGTTCTGGGTGAGTGGATAGAGCCACTCTCTTCCTCCTGGTTACTCTGGGCCAGAGCCACTCCAGGGTCCCTGGAAGCCCACCAGGGTGGCAGTGCAGCAGGTAGGAGGGAGACGAAAGACAAGGGCAGAGAGTGAAGAGCACGCACAGCAGGTGTGGGGACAAGGACGGGCTTGTGGAACCCAGGACCAAAGGGGAAGCCCCTGTGTGCACAGTGTTCTTTAGATGTGTCCCCAGTCCTGCTGTGCTCACCAACAGCTTTCCTTTCAGAGAAGCTCAGTCCACCCTGGCCCAGGGTCCAAAACCAGCTGAGTGTGATGAGCAGCACACAGTACTATGATTTCAGAATAGTAGCCAGAGCCAGGCAGGCAGGAGGACCTCATGAATAGATTATAAGACTGCAGTGAATTTAACTTTTACAAAGCCCCTGAACCTTTCTATTCACAATGGTGATGTGACAGTGTCCTGATGTTCTGTTGTAGACACAAACAAACAAAAATCTTTTCTTTGTAGTTCAAAAGCTGAGAACAAATAGAGCCTACACTTCCAGATTGGAGTGAAGTGTTTCCCTTGATTGACCTGGGCCTGTGTGCTTTGAGCATGGAGCCTGGAGACTGCAAACTCAGTGAGGAAGACAGCTGTGGGCATGAAAGGCAAACCTCCCCCAGTGCCAGATCCAAGGTCCTTCTCAACAATAAATATGCACTTCAGGGACGTTCCCCCCAACTCAACAGTGCTGCTCCACCCTGCCTCTGTCCCTCCATCTGCATGTCCTTCACCCACTTGTGTGCTTTGACTACTTTGTCCAGGGCTATGCAAGCTCCAGCACTGACTGGACTTTCACAGATATCATCCAGTTACTGACTCTTGCACTCACTAAAAAATCTAGGTGCATCTTGTTCTGGAGTCTTCAGTTGTTTTCACTGAGAAATCAGCTAGCACAAATAGGATTCAGCCAGGTGGCTCATTGCTTGGTTGGGACAGTAGAAGCTGCAGGAACTCAGGGGAAAGCATGCCAGTGGTCTATTTGAGCTCTAACAGGTGGCAAGGAGGAGAGAAGATGCAAAGGGGGACAGCACTAGCAAAGGCTTGTGGGGCACGGATATGGTGCAGTCCATGGTATGAAATCCTCCCCCAGCACTGACCAGGAGTCAGTCAGGATGAGGCACTGCACCTAGGACCCAGAAAATACCTGCTGTTGACACTGAGTCAGAGATAGGAACAGGAATAGTAGATCCAGACCAGAATGATGTCAAAGCAGTGAAGTTTGGGGTTCAGACTTGCAGCCCTGGCAAAGATGCCACACCTTCAGGCAGGGTGAATCATAATGTAAGTGCTGCTCCAGCAGGGAGGCAGGCAGCCGTGAGGTGCTCCAGCCACTGATCTTGCTGCCTGCCTTTTGGAGGCAATAAACCAAACCCTGAAAAAATAAATAATTAATAAATAATAAAAACAGTCACACATGGAGAAGCTTATGCACAGAGCATTCAGAATAGATCCTGAAGTCCCATGTGGACCATCCTGAGAGCACCAGGTTGGCCTGGGGTTATCAGACATGGCTGTGGAAGACATTTGCAAGGATGAATACCTGTGACAGAAGCCCATGGCTTGCTTCTGATCCTCTACCATCACTGCAGGTGATGTGTGTCCCACACAAATTCTCAAATCCATGCACACATAGAAGCACCTGAGCCCATGCACACACACATGCACACATGCATGTAGACATACGACACCCACACATGCTTACATGTTTCATTTAAACACATGCACATTTGTATACTATACCTTTGCTGGTTTGTTCAAATTTTCAGTAACTTTCTTAGTTCATTTGCCACAAGAAAGTACTATAGACTAGGAGACTTATGAATAGTAAAAGGTTATTTCTCACAGTCTGAAAGCTGGGTAGTCCAGGGCCAAGACATGGCAGACCTGACATCTGCTGAGGTCCACTGTCTGTAGTTAGGCCCTTCTGACTGGCTCCACATGTGGTAGAAGGCCTAACACATCCTCTAGGATCTTCTGAATGAGGCACTACCTGAAGGGGTCAGGCAGAGGTCACTCATGTGACCCCCCTACTTTATGGGCCCACTTTCATGGCCCCAACACTTCCAAAGGCCTGCCTCCCAGTGCCTGGGGTGAGGGTCCCAGGATGTGAATCTAGGACCACAAACATTCAGATCACTGCAGCTTTCTTTGTGCACCACCTCACATTCCTGCATGTGTCATGCTTGAGTTCTTACTGCTTTTTCCACTTCCATGTTAAAGAAGGCTGAGTGGTGAGACTAGAAAATATCTTGGGCTTTGAGCAGACAGACTTGGGTGCAAATCCCAGGATTCGTGCATGATACCCATGTGAGCTTGTGCAAGGCTCTGCTTACTTGAGCTTCAGCAGCTCCTGTCACATGCACCTGTCACACAGTACACACACAGACTTACATGCTACATTTAAACACATGAACATTACTATACTACATCTTTGCTGGTTTGTTTAACCTTAAGTAATTTTCTTAGTTCATTTGCTATAACAAAATACTATAGACTAGGAGTCTATATTATAAACAATAGAAGGTTATTTCTTCATGTCTAAAAGCTAGGAAGTGAGGTAAAAATGACAGTAACATCCATGAGATGAATGCTGATGCATGCTGATAGCTGAGAAAGCCCCCAGTGCACCAGAATCCACCAACACCTCTGCCTTTCTAGTGTGTGAATGGGTATGGAATTTTAATATTGTAGGGCAGGCAAGGTAGTTCAGCAGGCTAAGTCCCTGCTTATATGACCACGCGGACCAGGGTTTGAGCCTCAGCACCACATGCCATGCTGGCCCTGCCCCTGTGCAAGCTGAGCCAGCCACCAGGACTGGGGGTAAAGGCACCTGCCTGCAATCCCAGAGCTGGGGAGGCTGAAAACAGGAGGATCTCTATGAATCTGAGCTGCCTAGCAAGACCCTGCACCACTTATATTTTAAAAAATAGAATTTCATTATTGTAAGAGGAAAAAATAAAAGATTCTCTGTACAAGACATGAATCTTTCTTTCTTTCTTTCTTTCTTTCTTTCTTTCTTTCTTTCTTTCTTTCTTTCTTTCTTTCTTTCTTTCTTTCTTTCTTTCTTTCTTTCTTTTGGCAGAACTGGAGATTGAAGTCGGGCCCTTGCCAGGGAAGTGCTTATTCCACTGAGCCATCTCCCAGGTCCCCAAGACATGAATCTAGTCAACACTACTAAGCTGTGTACTTAAAGTGGTTAGATGGTACAATTTACTTTGTGTTTTTAATCACAATTAAATTTACATTTAAACAAATTGTGGGATTGATCAGACATTAATTTTGATCACATTTTCATTTATATAAATAGTATTAGATTCCACATTTTAGTGGAACTTTATGAGAGACATTTTAAATTTCAAAAGTTCAGTCCTCTAGATTTACTTTTTTTCTGCCTAGGGAATTACTCATCTTAGTGGCATTCAATTTACTTCACAGAGATTGGTAAGTTGTCACTTAGGATACACATCCCGAAGCTCGCAGGGACCCCAGACTACAGCCTGTGGGTGACCTGGGACATCTCCAAATGTCCTGGAGACTCTGACACACGGTCAGGATGAGAACTTCTGCTCTGTAGAAGGCGCGTGTGGCCCTACCTGCTAAGAGCCTTTGGCACAGGGCTGCTCCCAGCACGGGGATTCTGCATTCAGTCCAGGGCTCGGAGGAACAGAGCAGGGCTGGGCTGCAGTGCCCTTCGCCTGAATGCATGAACGCGACAGAGAAGCCAAGGAGAAGCAGCAGAGCCCAGACGCCAGCACGCCAGCACGCAGCTCCCTAGGCCAGGGGAGGAGGAAAGGGGCTGGCCCTCGGGAGCAGAGGGGAGGGTAGACGCTTCCCAGGAAGGCCAGAGCCACGCAGAAGCTCGTTGCGGTCCGCACACTCATTTGTGACCACCCCTGGTGGGCACGCAGAGAAGGATCTTATTCCTGACACAAGTCCTCAGGACAGCAGAGCTGGACACCAGGGCCCAGGAGCCACAACTACACGGTAGGTTCCTGAAACCCGGGGCAGAGAGAAAAGCTGTGGGGAAGCAAAGGGCGAACTCTGTGGCATTTGCTAGGAAGATGCCTCCCGCCCCTGTGGCCTTTCTGCGCCTGCGGCCTCCTCCTAAAGGGCTATGAGATGGACCACAACAGCGAACAGATCTTGCAGAATTTCCCGAGTCCCCATCCTCTCCCAGGACAGAGGAAGTCGCAGGTGGCTGTCTCGGTAGATGGCGTGAGGCACAATTTCCTGGACCACTCTCAGGCAGGGTGCAGATACAGCGCCTATGGCCCAGCACACAAGCCTCCAGCCCTGCACACGGCCTTCCTGGCTCTGCGGCTCTGCAGGTCATGGTCTCCCCTTGCGGAGCTCATTGAGGCTCAGCTTCAAAGCACTCAGTCTGAAGTCCTCGCTTACGCTCCTTGATGTTTCCTATTGGTTCCCATGCAAGACCTCCTGGCTCTCACTGCAGCTCCCTCAGCTAGAATGGGAGCGGTAGTGCCACCCCCACTCTCCAGGAGATATTTTTTTTGTGTATGCTGTGTGTCTTGTATCAGATTTTGTTCCACACTGGGTTTTCAAAGATGTCCATGTAGAAAATAGTTTTGGGAAAGTGAGATGGCACCTTTCTCTCAAACAGAGCTAAATTTCTTTCCTGACCAAGATAGTAGACATACTGTCATCCTGGAACCCCCTTGTAAAATTTGGGGTCCCTAGGCTTGAAGCTACTCAGCGTGTGACAGATGCATCATGTGTGCAGCTACCTCTGGGGGCCAGCTATGCCTTGCTGCTGTGGGAGTTTAGGGCCAGGGCAATGCAAGTGCAGGGCCAGGGAGCACTGCTGAACAATGGCGTACACTCTGAGGACTGTGTCAGGTGGTTTCCTCATTATCCAAACATTGTAGAGAGGTGTACAGAGCCCAGAATAGCTATAATGTCACCAGGTGGACAGTATTACAGAGCCACTGGCATAACTGGGCCTTCGCTGACCAAAACAAATCCTTTTAGGGTTGGACAGAGGAAGGGGAAGAGCCAGCCCTTCTATCGTTTTACTGCTGAGCTTGGGCTTCTGTTCTTTGCCCATCTTCTCCAACCTCCAGACTGGCATTGGCACAATCAGCTGCCCTGCTTCACAGGCTTTCAGATTTGCAATGAGCTATGCCACCTGCTCCCCTACTGCTCCAGCTCATGGAGTCCCACGTAGTGGGACTTCTTTGCCTCTACAATTGGGTGAGTCATCATCATCTATCTGTCCATCTGTCCATCCATCCACCCATCCAGGCACATACCCAACCACCCATCCACCTATCCATCCATCCACCATTCATCATCCATCCATCCAACTATCTATCCACCCATCAATCCACTCACACATCTATGCTTCCATCTAGCAACTCATGCATTCCTTCATGCATCCATCCATCCACCCATCCATCCCCCATTCATGCATTCATCTGTGCATCCATCCATCTACCTAGCTACCATCCATCCATCCATCCTTCCCCCATCCATGCTTTCATTGTACTGTTCCTATTTCCAGGGAGACCCCTGACTAACACATGCATGTAGGCTGCTACCAGGAGTTCCAGCCTCTCCATAGGGTCTGCAGGAACACCTTGCACTTGCGAGTGACCTGTGGGTACACTAGAAGATTCACAGTAGTGCTGCAGGCAGCCACACTCACTGCTGAGAGTCAAAGGTTTGGCAGCAATAAAATGGACAAATAGCATGGAGTGCATTCGCACTGGGGGGCACCACACAGTGGGGAAAAGAAATGAGCCACAGCTTCAGGCACCAAAAGGTCAAGCAGGAGAAGCTGACTCCAGAGGATGCACAGAATGTGATCTCACTTATGCAGGCTTCAAAACTGGGCCAGACTGAGCACTGGATTGTCTGGGAACGTGCACATGTGGGGGCCAGCCATGGAGAAAACCAAAGAAGCTAGTAATGAGCTCAGAGGATTTCCTGGAAGAAGGAGGGCTGGTGGCCGGGGCAGACACCCGGGGCGCGAGAGGGCCAGTGGCATTGGCAGCATTCTCTCCTGACGATTGAATCACAGCGGTGCTCTCTCTGTCTCTCTCTCTATCTGTCTCTGTCTCTCTCTTTCTCCGTCTCTTTCTGCCAGGACATCTGCCTGTTTACTGTGCACTGATGTCACTCTTGTTATGGACATTCAAGCCAAGGATTATTTCAAAATAATTTCTACCAGTCTCATTGTGCCTTAGAAACTGCCCCTTTCAATTTCCTAGAGTGCACACACCATTTACTGTGGAGCACATGTTCCCATTATAATACTTATTTTTAAATAGATGTATTATCTTTGGAGAATCTATCTAACTGATATTTGCAGTTTGACTCTACACAAGTACACACATGTGTATATGTGTCACAACACATACACATCATATACATACACGTACATATAATGAACACTTTTTATGAATATCTCACATAAAGAAAAAAGGGACAGAGCCAGATGTGGTGGTACCTGCCTACAATCTGGGAGGCTGAGGCAGGAGGCTCATGAGTTGTGCAGCCTAGCAATTGAGTGAAATTTAGTGACTTCAGCAAGATCCTATCTCCAAATAAAAAAAATAGAAGAGCTGTGGCTATAACTCAAAGCAAAGGCTGTGTGCTCAATCCCACTATCATAAAAGAAAGGATGGAAGGAAGAAAGAAAGGAAAGAAGGAAGAAAGGAGGGAGGGAGGGAAGAAGGAAGGAAGGAAGGAAGGAAGGAAGGAAGGAAGGAAGGAAGGAAGGAAGGAAGGAAGGAAAGAAGGACAGAAGGGCAGGAGAATACGAGCTAGGTGATGTTTTCCATGCAGCTGAGCATTCCTCTCTGTTTGTTTGCCCCCGCCCCCATGGTCACAGCAGGCACGTGGGGCTCTCAGCTCCCATTCCTCAGATGTAGATAGCCTTCTGAGCAGGCCAGGGTGCATCACACCCCTGTAGGCAGATGTCCCTGAGTGCCTCGGGGACCTCCTATCTGGGCTCAGCTGCGGAGGGCGAGGGGCAGAGCTGCTGTTGCCTGGAAGCCTACCCAGTCCATGAAGTTGGTGGAACCATATGAGCAGCTGTACAAGAACCGCCGTCCTGGGAAATCACCAAAACCTGATGAGGTCACTGTTGGGGAATAGGAGCGATCAAGGCCGAAGACTGAAAATGTCAAGGGGATGGCTTGTTCCCACCGAAGCTGAGCTGCCCCGCCTTCCCAAGTCCTGAGTTTCAGTATGGGCACAAGCCATGGGTAGGCATGAGCTCTCTGCTGTCCACCCAGAGGTAGGCCAGTGGCAGGGACTGCTCTTCCAGCTTATGCAGGCCAGTGAGCCCCAACAGAGTGCAGAAGCCCCAGCTCTTGCACTTTCCTTGGCCTGTCTGTCTCTTCATCTGATGTGCACTGGCATCTTCTTAAAATTTTCATTCTTGCTTATTACACAGATCCATGTGTTTTGTTCTGGCACATGTGTACACATATGTAACATGCTTGGTTCATATGTACTCCATTTTCCTGCCCCCTTCACACTGAAGGGGCTCAATTAATATATTTTGCTTATGTACACATCCCCTCTTAGCAGCTCCACACTTCTTATTTCCTTCCTCTTATCTTTGTCTAGTCTTCTATTTTCTCATCACTTTTTTAAGATTCTACATACTAGGGAGAACATTCTACATTTTCCTGAGTCTAGCTGGTTTTTCTTGATGCAAAGATCTCCAAGTTCATCCATATTTTTGCAAGCGAATGATCTTGTTCTTCCTTAGGGCTGAGTAATACTCCACTGTGCATGTACATCCACTCACCTGTTGATGGGCACGTCTTGGCTATTGGGCGCTGTGTCACAACAAATGCAGGCATGCAGGCATCTCCAAGTGTGCTGAGTCTAGTTGTTTTGGATGTATACCAAGAAGTGTTACAACTGGATCAGTCTTGAGGAAAGTCATAGGGATACCATGGTGGATATGCCAGTTTAGGGTGTTATCAGCCAGGTAGCTTCTCTCTCTCCTGCACTTTCACAAGTATTTATTGCTTTTTGTATTCATGACAATAGCTACTCTGACTGGGGTGAGATTGATTCTCAATGTAGTTTTGTTTGCATTTCCGTAATGGTTAAAGATTTTGAGTGTTTTCTCATGTACTTGGCCCTTTGTACTTCTTCCTTTGGGAAGTGTTCAGTCAATATTCTTGTCCATCGGTTGTTTAATTCTGTTCACTGGCATCCTTTACAATGTCTTTTGTAACACACAAGGAACATATTTCACTAGGTTCTGTAAGCTGCTTTAGCCAGTTCATCAAATCTGAGCAGCTAGTTGTAGGACCCTGGATTTATAGCCTATGAACAGAAGCACAAGAGAAAACAAGCTTGGGGCTCATGGTAGGCATCTGCGGTCAGGCCACAAGCTGTGCTGGGCCTCAGCACCCAGCCTGAGGTCTCCATTACTGTTTCCAGGGGATAGCAACAGGACTTAACTGAGTTGGAGGATGTTGACTGATGTGCACCCAGACACTGATTGCTTATGCTATTGGGAAGAAATCCCCTCTGCACAAGTAGTCTCAGAGGTTGTTGGTGCTGGTTTTGAGGGAAAGCACAAGAGGAATTGGATTTAGTTTTAAAATTTTGTCTTCACAGGAGTATGGGGGTGATCAGCTGTTTATGGGAACTTCAAGGGTAGAGGTTTTAAAAAATAAGAGTTTTGTTAGGAGGAAAAGGTGCAGCTAACATACGTTGTAGAGTGAGAATAAAGTGGCTTGTGTTGGGGGGTTTTATGTGCGAGCTTGGCTGGTCACAGGACATGCAGAGGGTGAGGAGGCCTACCTCCTGTGCCTGTGAAAGTGTTTCTGAGGAGATCAGCGTTCGGATGGGTGGGATGAGCCAGGCTGGCACTTGCATCCCGCACTCCATCCTGGTGCAAGAGGATGCCAGGCTTTCCTGCCTCATTTGCATAGGGCCCACTCTCCTCTGCTCCTTGACATCAGCACTCATTGCTCACAGCTCTTCAGATTCAGCATGTACCATGCCCACCCTGCAGTCCTCTGCTATGGGACTCACTCCATCTCTCCTGGGCCTTGGCTGTGGGTCTGGATAGAGGTGATGCCACCCATCCTCTGGGGCGCATAGACCCTCAGCCCGTGCAACTGCCTGACCCAGTGCCTTGTAAGAAGTCTCTTCCTCTTCTGCATGCAGCATGCAACTGCCCTTCATCTGCAGGGAACTGGTTCCAGGGTTCCAACAGATACCAAGGATCTTGGAATGCCCAAGTCTTTATAGAAAAATGTCAGAGAATCTGTGTAGAACCTACACACATACAGTTTAAGTCAATACCAGATTGCTTGTAACACCTAAGATAATGTGAATGGTACCTCAATAGTTGCTATACTGGCTAGGAAATAATGACAAGAGAAAAAAGTCTGTGCATGTTCAGAATATATGCGATTTTCTTTCCAAATATTTTTTATCATTGGTAGACTGAGTCTACAGATGTGAAACTCATGGGTACCACAGAACGATAGCACACTCTGTAGGCTCTGGTTCTCTGGAGAACACCACAATATCCTGAGTGACACGAATGATTGTCACCTTATAGGCAAGGTTATACTGAAGAACAAATGGCCCTAGGATTGTGAAGGCTCCGCAGGACGAGGCTTGCTTATTAGTCATGCCCATACCCAGCTTTATGGGCAGGGGCTGTTTTCTGTTTTACCTCTGGAAGATAGAACCTTTGTTCATGATATCGCCATGGCAGCAGGTGCCGCAGAGAACATGTGAGTCACTTCTGCCCTTCAGGGTTCCTTTATAGAAGTGGCCATGTTCCTTTCTTTCATAGTTCAGCAGCCAAAGTGAGCCATACAGTCATGCAGGGACTTCAAGGGAGTGGGGTTACACAGCCCCAGATGTGTCCAGTGCAATACTCAGAAGAACAGAATATGGGTGCAGCCCTTGGAGTTATTGATCCTTCACACTCTGGTTGATGGAGTACAGGTGCCTAGAAGCAGACAAAGGTAAGATTAGAAACTGTCATACACACAATGGAAAGTTTAAGCCCTGAGCCCTAGAATATCTCCTGTGGATAGGGCAGAGACACAAAGTGTTTTGCATCCAGAATAGGTGTGGAAAATTCTGGATGACCAGAGAGTAGTGCCTTCCTCTGGCACTGAGGACTGAGTGAAAGTGGTGAGCAGATGGTGAATTTGAGCTGCATGTCTGAGGTAAAATAGGTGGCACTTGGGGAAAGTTCTGCTCTGTGATGTGGAGTGAGGGGAATCTGTCTGGTTTTAGTTGGGAATTCAGGCAATTGGTGATCTCATGACTGTGATCAACAGGAGACACTAGCAGCTTGGGGGAATGCTGACTTGGAGACATTTGGGCTTAGGCGAGCCCATGACGTGCACAGCCGAAACCCCCCACGGGAGCGACAGGTCACAGTCAGTGCAGGGATTGCACAAGGTCAGTGCAGAGCTGTAAACAATAGCAAGGGCACTCAGGGGTCAGGGCATAAGAACAAAACACAGGCAAGCAGAGGCAGGGGCCTGCTGGACAGGAGTGCAGCTCTGAGAAGTGGGCTTCAGCCACCCCTGACAGACGCTGAGTCAGGAATGGATGGGCTTGACAGGGAGACAGTGTCTGAGGGACATTGAGAGCTTACAGGTGTCACCTGAGTGAACGTAGAGACAGACTTGGCCATGGGCCACATAAGACACCTCTTCAAGAACTTGCACAAGCTCTTGGCTTAGCTCAGAAGTTGCTTTGTCTCCTTGTTACCTAAGACACCACAAAGAAGAACTCTTTCCTGCTCCTTAGCTCCTCCGCCCCAGACTCCCACTGCTTCCTGCAGCAGCAGTCTCTGGAGTCCAGAGCTGACCCTATGCACGTAAGCGCCTCTCTCCACCTCTCCCTTCCAGGGCTGGCTTCATGCGGGGCTGTGGATCTAGAGGTGTTGAAGTCACCTTTGCAGCCTTTGTGTCTGTCTCATAAGGAAGATTATTGAATTGAAAGATGAGGAGATGGAGGGGAACTGATGGCACTGGTTTACTGAAAGGTGAGGACAGAATAAGCACAGTTCTAGGCCAAGAGGAAAGAATCACTAAAGGAAGAGGTTGAAATATTAAAAAAGGCTTTAAAAATTAAAGTATGGAGAGAGAGTAGAGGAAGAATCCAGGAAAGGGTGTTTCCTGTGCAAAGGGGTAGGAGTTCTCCTGAGATAGGGGGAAAAAATGAAACTCCTGACCTGAAAGGTACCTGGGACGAGTTTGTGTTCTCTGAAACCAAAGAATGAATTTCAGGAACAAACAGAGATTATGCACAGAATGTATTTACTGGGGGAAAGAAAGTTCCTATCTGAGAGAGAGAGAGACGAAGGGGGCCACGAGAAGGTACTCACAGGGAAGCTGTCTCTTCCTGGGACTTCTATAGAGTAAAATCATGCTGGTCTAAAATGGAGACATGAGAACTCACTTAGGTGGATATGAGGTTGGACAAAACTATGGTCAGCCAATGAGATCATAAGAACCATTGCTCAGGTAAAATTGATTAAGTCCAGGATCAAACAGGGAAGTGAGTCATGTAGCAACTGGGCATGAATATAGAGCAGGACTTTGTCCAGTAGCTAGCCAGTAGTAGTCGGATTAATGATTCTTCTGGGCCTTCTCAGGGTGATGATCAATCCCAGATGCTAATCTTTAGGGAGGTAGGCATTTGTTCAACCTTTGGTCCTTAGGTCTGGCCCACAGCAGGAGCATCCTGTCTCTCTCACAGTTGTAGCAAATCTTGTCCTCTGTGCTATCTCCCTGAGGGCCTAGCCCTGTCTGACTGCCTATAATATTTCTAACTCAGCTGTCTGCTGCCTGCAACACTCCCACTATAAACAGGAAGGAAGACCAATAGGACTAGGAAAGTGGCAGATAAATCCACATTGCAAACCTTGTGCAATGTTTGTCTCAGCTCCCTTGTAGCCCCAGTAAATTATAGGTGAGATACAAAAAAGTGAGCAGAGCTACTGGAAAGACCCAATATTAAGAGGAAAGGAGGGCAGGCCATGTAAGAACAGAGGTGGGGTGGCCTCTGAGGAGGACAGGCAACCGGGAGCTACCTTGCAGAGGCCTGTGGTCCCAGGTGGGGGGCATGGACAGCGACCGTGTTGAGCGTATCCTGCTCCACTCACTAGCAGAAATGGAGCTGGGAGTTCGGATGCTGGCCGTGGGTAGGAGAGGCAGGAGCTGGTATGGGAACAGGGCGGCGGCCATTGCAATGGAGAGAGCTCTGAGCCCTGCCACGTGTAGTTCCATGGCAGGGGAGGAGTAGAAGCCCAGCTCAGGCTGCAGGCTGCAGGCTGCACGCCTCCTTACGGCAGGAGCCACAGAGCTGTGAAGGAAGCCCCAGCAGATCCACGGAGCCAGCACAGCTGCCCTGGGGACTTGTTACCTGTGGGCACACTTTCATTACTTTACCTTTCAGTATGTACAAAGGATCTCCAGGCACCTTTGAAGGTCTCTGGTAGAAGAAATTCAGAGCTCAAAGGAAACAGGGAAAAGCACACTATCCTATGAGTTATTGCACCTATGGAAAATAATAAGATCATATTAAGTAATAAGGAACAAAAAACATGTTAAATTTCTAGGTATTGATTTATCTTGGTATTAACCATCCAGCAGAAAAGTATAAAAACAAGTATGAAAAGTAGAGCCATATTAACATGCTTAGCTGTAAAAGGCTCGTCAAAAACTTCTGACATTGCCAGTCCTACAGATAACCCACTACTATTATGGACTATGGACTACTGGACTATATTGGATTATTTTGCTGAATTCACACACCTACAATATTTAAATGTCAATGGAATACCCTTCTCTGACTGCACTAAACAGAAAAGGGGATACAAATGAATGACCATTTTGTATCTGTATATTCAAAATAGTTAGGATAGACACACAACTACATTCTCTTAATTTAACAGAATGTAGAAAGATTTGTTCTAATAGTGTTTGTGGACAGGGTATCATGTCTGCATCTTGTACAATGAATAACCACTAAGACAACATATGCAATGTACAAATTATTAAAATTGTCCTACTAATTGGTTTTGAAACTATCTCATTGCTATTTATTTCTCAATAAAAATTATTTTAAAAAACATGTTAAAGGGATGGAAGTGAAATAAATCAATGAGTCAAGTTAATGAAATGCCCTGGCCAGCACTGGAAGATTTAAGAAGACCAATGAGAAAAGGAATGCATTTATCAGAAAATTCAGGTACCTTAAGGCCAGCACTTCATGTGAAATAAGCCAGACCTGCCAGTTTAGTTATTGGATAGTGCCTCTTATGTGAGAAATCCAAAGGATGAATAGATGGAAGAAGAAAATAAAAGGCAGATTGTAGGAAACAGGGGACAGAGGCATACAAAGGGGAAAGGAAGCAAGAGATGAAGGGAGGACAGGAAGGGGGCAGGGGAGGAGGGCACAGAAAGTGAAAGTGGACAGGGCATGCACACACACACTGACTCCCCACCAAAAGGGAATCATCTCGTGCTTCAAACAGGAAGAGAGGTCCAGAAATTTGAAAATAAGAGAGAAGAGAAAAAGTAGGATGTTGACACATAAAGAAGTAAAAGTTAAAGAAATAATTCATCAAAGGGAGGAGAGGGACTTATTAATAGGGCAAAATAAGAAAATTGCCTAAAGGGAGAAACAAGAGTTTTCAGATTGAAGATGTCAAATATGTTTCAGAAAAATATTGAAAAGCTATCAGCACGAGTCACTTCATGAAGAAAAATGACAGCAGCAGCTATAAGGAAAAGATCCAAACTGCTTCAAGAAAGGAAAAAGTGAGTCCCAGGCACAGAAGTGGGACGAGGCATAGCTTCCTCCCAGGCTCGAAGACAGAAGTGCTTCCAAAGCCTCCGGGAGCTCTGGAGCGATGCTAGGAGGAAGAAGAGAAGCATCTGTAGAGGTCTTTTATTTTTTATTTTTATTTTTTGGCAGAACTGGGGATTGAACTCAAGCCCTTGTGCTTGCCAAGGAAGCACTTATTCTACTGAGCCATCTCCCTGGCCCTTGTAGAGGTCTTTTAAACTATGATAAAATAAGCATAGCATTAAGGGGGGGCAGGGAGATGGCTCCCACCTGCCCTTCCTGCTAGCTTTTTGCCTCCCCAGTGCAGTCGGTAGTCAGATGCCTGTGCCCCCAGGCACCAGGAACTCCCAGAGTGCAGATGGTGATGGGAAGGGCGAAGCACCTTGCTTTCTTGCTTGTGAGACACTTTGACCGTTACACAAGTCTACCCCAAAAGCCAATTTAATACCTTTGAGGGGTGCCTACCTGAACTCTCATAGCTCCATCTCACCCCTAAACCTGCACTTATTCTGGTCTGACTGTAACCTGCCCTTTTCCTTCTGAGTGAATCAAGGACAGCAGTAACCTCCCGATGACCCAGACCCAGAGAGTGGCTGCCCCTGGTGCCCCTGAGGTACAGAGCAGAAGATGCACACTTGTGCAAAAGCTAAAAGCACAAACTATATATGGGATTACACCTGTAATCTCAATACTGTGGGAGGCTGAGGCAGGAGGACTGCAAGTTGGAGTCCAGGCTGGGCAATTTAGTAACTAGTGAGACCCTATCTCAAAATAAAAAGGAAAGGTCTGGGGATGTAGCTCAGGGTGAAGACCCTGGTGTTGTAGGCAGCTGAATTAGATGGAAATATTATAGGCAGTCAGACAGGGCCAGGCCCTCAATGGAGACAGCATAGACAAGATACCTTACAACTGGGAGAGAGAAAGGTGCTCCCACTGTGGGCCAGACCAGAAAACCAAAGATTGAACACATGCTCACCTCCCCAAAGATAAGCATCTGGGATTGAGCATCACCTGAGGAAGCCAGGAAGAGTCACTAACCTAACCAATACCAGCTATTGGATAAACTCCAGTTCTGTATTCATGCCTGCTTGCTACGTGGCTTGCTTCCCCATTTGGTCCTGGATTTAATTAATTTTATCTGAGCAATGGTGCTTGTAATCTCATTGGTTGACGATAGTTTTGTCCAACCTCATGCCCACTTAAGTGAGTTCTCCTTTTTTCTCCACCTTAGACCCACATGGTTTTACTCTATAAAAATCCTTGGAAGAGACAGCTTCCTGGGGACAACCTGCTTGGGTCCCTCTTCTGTCCGTCTCTTGGACAGAAGCTTTCTTTCCCCCCAATAAATATTTTGCTGTTAACCTCCATTTGTTCCTAAGATTTATTCTTCAGTTTTTGAGAGCACAAACTTGTCCCAGGTACCTTTCAGGTCAGGAGTTTCATTCCCTTGTATCACTGTTTAATTCCCAGAAATAGGAGAGAGGGAGAAGGAGAGGGAGAGGGTAGGAAGAGGGAGAAGGAGAGGGAGAGACAGAGAAAGGTGAAGAGAAGAGAGAGGAG
>PVKA01032881.1:0-24909 GCA_004027165.1 Ctenomys sociabilis | reverse complement strand
TCACTTATCTATGTCAGCATGTAACTACATTTCATATGAATATTTCTGAATTCAGTTTTAGTTTCTAGCTATATTTAAACTTTCTGTTTGTATTTTCTGCAAGATTTAAACATTGAACAAAATTCTTTATTTCTCAGAAATATTTGAAAATGATATCAAGAGATGAGTTGGGCTCTTTTCTCACTAAATGAGGCAGAATTAAGTATTAAATACTTGGGTTTCAGGAGTATCTTTCAGTGGAAGTGTGGTGGAGAGAATTAAGGAGAACTGAGAAAGTAAAAAGATGAAAATGCAATGCTGTATTTCTGTTTGTTTTAGTAGCTATAACTATACAGTATAAATACTTCTAAATATTACCAAAATTATTTTCTTTTTCTTATTTATAAATAAGAAACATTAATATATTTGTCTTACAGACATGACACAATATTTTTTACAAGTTTTAAATGCTGGTAGAGTTACAAAAACCAAAATGACATAAACTGAAAAGGTAAGTATAATAGAGAACATGTTTGTAACTGGAGAATAATAAGAAGGAAAACTATCCTAATGGATAAGAGTAGAAATGAGCCTTTGTGATTTGCTTTTCATTCTCCTGATAACTAAAAAGAAACACATGAAGAAAGCAGATGTGGCATTAGACAATGAAGTGGGCAAAACCTGGAAACATGTAATTTTTTTTTGATTCCAACCATACAAACAAACCTGGGTAACCCGGGATTACAGCCAAATGGAAAGGAACAAGGCAACGGGGAGGAGTCACACTGTGCTTTTTCGAGGGTCTTAGCAGCTTGGTCGCTGGGGCAGAAAGGCCTGTCTTTGTGTTTGTCTAATTGCCATCAAATTCATCACTTCATGCAGAAGCTAAATCCAAAACTCAAGGAAGGCTTTGAATCACATTGGTTCACTTTAGGACCTGATTATAAATGATCTGAAATATAACAGGACAAGTGCTATGAGATAAGTACTGCTGCTTGTTTTTCTTATACCCATTTACTTCTTAAATTCAGAGAAATATTTTTTTTTATTTTTAAGGTGAAAGTTTAAATAATAAGTAGGTTATAAATAACATTTATGAAACAAATCATAACAATCTATCTCGATAGTTTTCTTGATTTTTGTAACTGTTTCTCTCACTGTACAAAAGACAGATTTAAAAACCTATTAGAAAATTAGTTTAATTCTTTTTCCAATTCAGTTTCTCTAAGGTACAAAATACTCATCACGAAAAATTTTATGATACTATTTTTTAGAAATACCTTGTCAGCAGTATATCCCATTCCAGTCATCTAAGTAATGTTTTAGCTCCCTGCAAAACCAAGTTTATATCTCAATTACTCTAGGAACTGTTCTTTTCCTATTCTTCCTTCCACAAAATGATCATCGTATCTTGAATTGTACTTTTGTTTATATTAGTTTCCTATGCCTGTGTCAAAACTAGCCAAAGATTTAGAAGCTTGACCAAAGAAACCTTCAAATTCTCATAACTTGCTTGTATCAGAAATTTAAATGTAACTTGTCTGGAAGTCCTAACTCAAATTCTTTCATTCTTCACAGTCAAATGTCTTGGACTACAGTCATCCAAAGGACTACAGTCACCCAAAGGTTTGACTGGAGCTCAGATTTTCATTAGTCATGGACGAGGTGCTCAAGCTACTCTCTGTATGGTCTCCCCTTTTATTGCTTCTGCAACAGCAGAAGCACAGAATCCTATTCCATCGTGCAACAAATGTCCCAAGAGGACAGAGATGTGACAGCGTAAGAAGAACCAGAATGCAGAACAGAGAACAGGAGCAAGAAAGAGAGGCTGAGAGAAATGCGGATGTGTGGGGACCACTGAAGGACACCTAGAAAATACTGGCTGAAGATCATGGTCCCAGGTCCATACATTTAGAGGCCCAGGTTAGCCTCAAATCTACCACAAGCTTCACTCTAGCGTGGTGATGTTATCTAGTAATTTTGGGCTCTCAGTGGAAACCAGAAGAATTTCATTTTTTTTTTTAATTTAATTTTATTTTTCTTCTTTCTTTTCTAGTTTGTTTCCTTTTCCTTTTCCATTTTTTTAAAAAAAACTCTTTTACCTATATTTTTGTTTTAATCTCTTCATCGTCATTCCCCTTTTGTCTAATTTACCTCTTTTAACTTCATCATGTTTTCATATGAGTGAAGTGTAAGTTTTCTGATCACCTTTGTCAACACCTTGCTCACTCCTTCCTTCTCTCCCGTCTGTCCTATTCTCTAGTTTCTCAAAGCTTGGGTTACCATTCTTTGTCTTCCAGCCTTGTGTCTTTCTTGATTCTATTCAGTTATCTCTGTCATATAATGTTTTTTTGAATTTTCCCACCAGATGGGAAAACCACTCTACAAAAGGGAATTACTTTATAGAGAAGGCCCTAATTTACGATTGGTTCTTTTTTAAAACTTTACATTTTGCTCCTATGGTTTAAGATACAAAATTAAATTTCATTATTTTTCTGAACTGTGCTTAATACTATTATTAATACTAATTTTTCCTGCTTTGTCTAGGATGTCATATTTGTTGTAATTTTTTGTTTTCTTTTCTATAACAATACTGGGAGGGTTTGACACAATAGCCTCACCTCATTGTAACACCAAAGTACTAGAGCCTGAGCCAAACAGGTGCCAACATCTCAGTCTTAATTAATTGGGAATGTAGGGTCTTAGGACAGGTACAAACTAAGAACTTCTTTTAAAGAAAAAAAAAAAAAACATTCCTGAAGAATAGTTTTTTTAGAAAGACCTGGATACTTGTGATGAATCTACTTACTATAAAAAACATACAAGGATCAACACAAAACAAAATAAAAATCTTTGATGTAAAATGATAAGATTAAGTGCTGGCCAAATGGCTCAGTGGATTAAAGCACCTGCAAATAGGCACAGGGGCTGTGGCTTTGATCATCAGGCCTGCTGCTCCTGCCCCACACCTAGGGCACACTGAGGTGGCAGTTGAGACTGGGTGTGGTGGCGCGTGCTCTTGGGAGACTTTAAGCAGGTGGATGACTATGAGTCTGGGTCTGATCTAGCAAAATGCAACTTCAGACTTCCACTCTACACAAAAGAAGTCTAGAAGACAATGTGATAGAACAAAATGGAAGACACAGTAATTGCTCAGGAAATTTAGGGTAAATATAAATTGAAAGCTAGAGGACTAGGAAAATGTTGAAAGCTATGAATAATCAACATAATAAAGAAATAGAATCCATGAAATGGATTCAAATACATATGCAGAAAATTAAAAATACCATTGAAACCTGGCCAAAGAAACCTGACACACATTCAGACCTTGAGGATAGGATCAGAGCTAGTGATCATGAAAGAAAAGAGCTGTTATAAATACCATCTTAATCAAGAAATAACAATTCAACACTGCAAGATGAGGCAGAGAAAAATAATACTGGTGCCAGTGAAAAAGTAAAAATCAACTCAAATGACAGAAAAATATTTAGTGGAAATAATAACTGAACTTTTCTCAACCAGGGGGAAAAAACTCACATACACTTAAATGAGACATATAGAACTCCAATCAGCCATAACAAAAATAAATCTATACTCAGGAATAAAATAATCAAGATCTCAGAAATTCAAAACAAGAACAGAAGACAAAAAAATTGTTAGAGGTGTCAGGGAGATGTCTCAGTGGAATAAGCACTTCTCTGGCAAGTACAAGAGCCTGAGTTCAATCCTCCATTCTGCCAAAACAAAGAGTTGTTAGAGTATACAAACTTTAAAAAAATCCCATCAGAATTGCAGCAGATTTCTCAATACAAAACCTTAGGTCAACTTATCTTATTTTTTTATACCTGAATTATATCAAAAATTCAATAATTATTTACCAAGTGGATGACCATAGTACTAAAAGCCGACATAATATCCTGTCCAACCACCATTAGTGCAGATCCTGCCTCTGATAAAATTATGCAGAAGCAAAGCGTTATCTATCCCAACTGTACTGTCTATACACACACATCATGATTTTTTCTTTCTACAACCCTTCCTTTGTCTACACCTGTCAAAAGTGGGCACTCTGTTGACATTCAACTAACTTAGGTGCCTGAACTTGACACCACAATCCAACACAGTCCAGCATTCTGCAAGCATAGTGAGTTATTCAAAGAAATTGTCGACCATATCCATTTACAGCTCAGCTTAATATTATGGGCTCACGATGTATACTTCATTTTTATACTTTTCTGCTGGATGGTTAAGACCTAGGTAGATCAAGACTTATATACCAACACAAGAACTTTATATTTCCTATGTGGTCATTGAAGTCCTCTCAGGGTTTATCTTGTATAAAAAAATAAGATAAGTAAGCAACTACACTCTTAATTCACTGATAAGAGATATCTGCTAAAATAATAACTGTAAATATAATATCATGTATGCACCTTGTACAATACCAAAACGTTATGAAAACAGTTTGCAATGTATTAATTCATCGAATCTGTATGGTTAAGGTGTCTTGAAACTGTCTGATTGACATTTGTATTTTAATAAAATAAAAATAAATGAAAAAAATAAAATAAAATAATATCTGTGAATATAATATCATGTATGCACCTTGTACAATACCAAAACATTATGAAAACAGTTTGCTATGTATTAATGTATCAAATCTGTATTGTTAAGGTGTCTTGAAACAGTCTGATTGATATTTGTAGTTCAATAAAATAAAATAAATAAACTACCTATAAAAAATAAAAAAACAAAAACAAACAAACAAAAAAACCTTAAGTCAAAAAACAATTTGAGTAAAGTACCCAAAGTACTAAAGGAAACCCAACCCAAGTTGATATATTCTGCAAAAATATCTTTTAAAAATAATGGAGAAAAAAGATTATTTCATGACAAAAAAAAAAAAAACTGAAGAAATTCTTGACCACCAAACCAATCCTACAAAGAGTACTGAAAGTTATTCTAGACAGAGACAAAAACTGTAAGCCAAGAACAACAATAGAACAAATTCTGTTTCCATGACAATGAAAGAAATAAAAGAGGTGAAAAGTCAAGAACTGATATAAAGATAAGCCACTACATATTAATTACATCCATCAGTGTAAATGATTTCAATTGACCAATAAAAAGAAATAAACTGGTATAATGGATCAAGAAATAAGATGCAATATTGTACTGTATACTAGAAAGTACTTCAATTAAGAAGGAAATTCATGGCATGAAAATCAAAGGAAGCTAAACAATACTTCATGCAATATGAATCCTGAAAAAAGCACGGGTAGCTACTCTGGTTGGAAACAGTGTAAACCTCAAACCAAGAATGATCAAAAGAGATAAAGAAGGTCACTACATACTTGTTAGCAGAAAACTTCAAGATGAAAAGATGACAGTCATTATATGTATGTACCAATTATCAGGGTACCCACTATACGAGACAAGTATTAAAACATGAAAAATCAAATAATCAATTACAGAGTTGTAGTATGGGGCCTACATTAATACCTTATTGTTACAAATAGATAGATCAGTCAGATAAAAAAGCAAAAAAAATCAGAAAGAAATGTATGAACAAATGGATTTAATAGATGTTTACAGAGTGTTCTACCCAACAACATTAAAATACACAATCTTCTCAGCTGTTCATAGGACATTCTCTGAAATAACCATACTCTAACCCACAGAATACAGTTAAGAGCAAGAAACAGAAATTATCCCATGTATATCATCTGATAACATATTGCGAATAAATTGGAAATCAATATCAAAAAATGGCAAAAACTATGTAAACAAATGGAAATTACCTAACACCCTCCTGAACAAATAATTGGTCACAGAATAAATTAAACAATATCCACAATGAAAATAGATTCAAAAATCTTCCATAAGTACAAGCTACCAGAATGTGGAAAATCCTCAAAAAGATTATGTACTACATTCAAATAGGATTCATCCAAAGACTGCAGGGGTGGTTTAACATACGCAAATCTATAAATGTAATATATTATATTACCAGAGCAGGAGGGCTTGCCAGGGAGCTCAGTTGGTTAAGCCCCTATTTATACAAATGCAGTCAGGTGCAGGATACCACCATTCCGTCTCCAGTTCCATATGCCTTACCAGACCCACCCGTAAGACAGCATGAGCCAGCCAAAAAAGAAAAAAAATCCTCAACTTTTTTTTTTTTTCCAGAACCAGGGATTGAACTCAGGCCCTTGCACTTGCCAGAGAAGCACTTATTCTACTGAACTATCTCCCTGGCTCCCACTTTTCAACTTTTAAAGGGCTAACCAAATAGCTCAGTGGATTAAAGAGCCTGCAAGCAGGTGCAGGGGGCAGGGTCATTGAGTAGGAAGGTATGTTTTAATATGAATTGGAGAAATTTTGAGCCCATATCTTATAATCTAAGCAACTATTTTAAAGATAAGAGCATACAGTATTAACTATTGTTACTGTCCTATTGTTACAAAACTTTTTTTTAACTTTTCTTCATAAAATAAAATAAAAAGCTTGAAGCAAAAGAAGACATAAGAAGAGCTGAGCTTAGTGAAATAAATGATACTGTCAAAGCCATGTAGGGGAAGACTTGGGATTAAAAGATGTAACATCCATGTCAAGAGGCACACCACGACAGTTTATCATTTGTAAAGAGAAAGGGGAAATAGGCAGCAGTAGGATTTTAATTATGAGCTTATACAAGTATATGCCTCACTACATAAACAAGATGCCTCATGTGCAGTTTAAAAGCAAAGGAAAAACTTCGTAAGTTTCAGAAAAATTCACCACACATTTTTTTTTCATTTCACAATATTTGCTTTCCATAGAATTATGTTGTTAATTATCTACTCATTTCACTTATATTGAAAGAAATTTTATAGAAAACTTTTGGAATGACACAGCAAGTAGGGTAATTGTATACTGCTATACTGAACCTCTTAAAAGGATGTAATTCATCAAACTATAACCCATTTGGATTTTATCAGATATACTTCTGTTCAATGTGGCTTCAGCAAGTTATGGTTAATCTTTGGAAAGAGCAAAGTTGTTTGACTAATGAGGAAAGTTAATTTGATACATGATTGAAGGTAATAGATGTTAATGATTTCTCACTTATAAAAGCTCAATGTTAGAACTGTTTTACCCTAAAATACCTTGAATTAGACCAATAGATTAGAGATGGGCTAAAATTACAAAACTGAACCTGAGGGTCTAAACATGAGAACTCAGAAAAAAAGATGTTGGCAACTGGACCTGGGAATAGGACATTTTTACAACCACAAATAGTTATGGATCACATACTCTGCCAATAGATTTGTATCATTAAATTTTACATGTATTCACACACTCAAAATCACATAAACATATATAAATGCACACAAATAATTCTATAATACTCATCATTTTTAATACTATTAAGTTGCCTTTGGGGCTTATGTGCAAAAATAAATAGTAGACTGAATGGTCTTCTGATGGGTAGTATAAGCTTTTAAAAATCCTTTAATGAGCATACTGCTAAAGAAAATAAAAATGAACAGTAACATGACTAGCACAAAAGAAAGCTTTTTGAAATAAACCTAGTAAAAGGTAAATGGGAGAACCCAAAGCCTTCTCATAGCCAGGTCTGAGGTGGACTTTCTGGACACTCTTCAGCCAACCATGTGGATGTACCAATAGAGTGGTCACTCAACATTGTGGAGAAGTGAGAGGCCTCAGAGAAACAGAAACAAATTTATTGAGGAGCTTAACAGTCTTCCTGTCCACCTAGGCTACCATCAGAAACAGACCAGAGACTGGGTATTTTATGTACCACAAAACTGGTTTTCTGACATAATGGCATGTCATGCCCACAGTTAGGAGGGGGCTTGGCTGAATGCGCATTTCTGTGGGCCACAACCTGGCTCTGTGTGTTCTTGTTCTGGCCTCTACCCTGCTCTCTGTGAATGTGTTTCCTTCCACTTTTCTTTTCCATGATGCCATTTTGACTGTAGAGCAAAGTACTTACTTTGACTAAAGTAAGTACCTCCTCCTCCAAATTTTGGCTGTGGATGTTTCCTCCCAAACACAAGAAAGGGACTCAGATTTGAATGTTCTATGAAATTAAGAGGGTCAAAATAGTGTTTACATTCTACATAGTTCTGAATTATAATTTAAATTCCATATCAATTTCATATTATTGACATTTTCCAGAATTGGCTCTAGCCCTACATTTCAGATTTGACCTACAAAAACCCAAGTGGCTTATTTCTCTAGGAAGTTGATATGTTTTTGTTTGCTTATTTTACCTGACTGAATCATTGAAGCAACCATTAATCAGATTTATAAAGTCAACATAATTTGCCTATAAAAGTGGAATAAATAGCCAAATCAAATGTGACTTTGTTTTATCCTAAAGCAATTTCAATGGTTAAACAAAGGAATGTACAGTAGGTTATTTTAGGGCATTTGTTAAAATATTGAGAATAGCAATGTAGTACCAAAAATTTGCAAACAAATCTGAGCCTTTCTGATATGAAAGTCTCCATGGAATATAAATTTGACATTTTTTTGAAAGGCTTTTAGAGCAACAAATAGTGGGAACCAAGGTATTTTCAGAGACTTAATTTAAAATAAAGAATGGGAAGTTATGGGCAGACAAAAACTATCATGGAAAATGTGCAATATACTGATAATGTAATTGATAGAAAAATATAATTGTTTGATTTTCTAGTATTAGATTATGTAAAAAATTATGCATTAATCTTTTCAATAAGTATTAAGTGAGAACAGCTACTTCATATCAAGCAATTCGTAGGCAGAGTGGATGTAACAGTGAACAACAGGAAGCTCCTGTTCTTGCAGGATTTACATTCTACACAATGAAGATACAAACACAGTTGTAATATAGGGGACATAAATATGACTTCAGGAAATGTGAGAAGACTGATAAAGACTATTTGAATAGGACTAAAACAATTAGATAGCTTTACACACATTTACCTTGTTCTAAGCTGAGCTAATTGAATAAATACTGATATTAAACTAGAATAGATCTGATAGAATTATACAATAGATATAATTCAATAACTAAGTACAGAAAATAAACCAAAACTGAAAATTTTTATCCATTGTCATGGAACTATTTTAGTAATGATAATGTTCTTATCTAATTGGAACATTTTTTAAAGTTGTGATACAATTCCTGCAACAATGTCCTTCTAAATGTTAAAAATTAATGTTAACCCCAATATTTACCATTAGTATTATAATTACTGTATAATGAATTCAGGTTTCCTTTTCTATATTTGGTATGAAAATTAGACATTTTCAGTTGTTAATATATATCAATTGAAATATTAAATATTTTCCTTTATGAAAACAACAGCTTTTCCTGAGTTCCAGTGTTCAAACAAATTATTATGGCAAGCCACCCTGACCTGACAATTACCTCTTATATTCTCTTTCACCTGCCCTGAATATGCAAATATGAGCCCAACATCTCCTGCTTTAGTTTATGATGATGTGAGTCACTCCTGGTCCAGGGGCTGTACAGTGTGGGAGATGGCAGCATCTTAATAGATGACTAGCATGTCCCTTTTTATTAGGTAGGCTTTGTACTATTTCTTCCTGGGTGGACATGGCTGAGAATTGTATTGATGAGCTGGATCAGCTGTCTTAGACCATGAAATGAATGAGACAAGCAATGTATTTGATGTTTGTGAGATAGGAAGAGACTTTTTTTCTTTTTTGTCTTTTTGAGACAGGGTCTAGCTATGCAGTTCAGGCTGTCCTTGAGCTCATTTTGTAGCCCAGGCTGGTCTGGAACTCACAATGATCTTTGTGCCTCAGCCTCTTGAGTGCTGAAATTACAGGCATGCACCACCACACTTGACTGGAAGTGATTTTTTTTTTTTTTTTTGTGGAACCAGGGATTGAACTGAGGCCGTTGTGCTTGCCAAGGAAGTGCTTACTGCACTGAGCCATCTTCCCATCCCTGGAAGTGATTGTTTAAGGTGAAATGTTTAATAATGTTTTAGTAACTTAAGTTACTTAAGGAGTTGGCAGGAGAGAAAACCATAATATCTTATATGCAAAGCATTAAAAATATTGCACATGGTTAAAAACTAGGAAGGAATGCAAGTATTGGTGCTGAAAGACAAGACAAGAGGTTGTTCTTGAAACTGAACTATGATTAAAGGTTTTCCAGCAAAAGAATAACAGGCTGACTGGTAAAACATGGAAGCTGGTGGTGTCAAGTGATGCCACCAAAACTGAAGCCAAGACTCACTTCTGGAAGATCGAGTCCCAGTGCTCCCTTCAACTTCCACCAGTTAAATTTTCCAGACATAGGAACTAAACATCCTTCTCTCCTTGCCACTGTGTTTGTCCCTTGTATTTGGCAAGTGGAAAAGGAATGGGATAGGTATATTTATCTTTTGGAGGGACTAAACCACCATTTAACCCACTGTTTGAGCATGAGCAATCTTTGGGGGAATTAATAAGTCAAAGATCAAGTTGTCTCTGATTCTTATTTTAACCCTAGTGTAGAATTCAGTAAGAAAATTTCAGCCTGAGTAAATTTTCATATCAAACCCTCATATGATACGCCAGCATATAGGCAGCTTTGGGTCAAAACCCTTTTGTCAGCATAACAGTGGGTCTTTTATTTATTTATTTTTTTGAAAGAGTATATGTCAGTTGCTTTTCCAACTAGGTAGACTACATGGTTGCTACCAGAGATGCATCACCACAGATGATTTCCTAAGCCATTTTCCCAGAGCCTGAAATTTTTAAAGTGAAAAGAAAGTGATATCCAGCTGCTTTTTTCACTTTGTGTCTGTTTGTTTCAGTGTTTATTTTTTTTTCTATTTTATTCCCCTCCAAAATAATTTATGTTTGCCCTGTGTAAAAGACTGAACTCTTCTTGACTCTGTTAATTTAGTCCACAGTTCCTACAAGCCCAGCACTCTGAAGTTGTAGCTTTCCATCGTGGTCATCAATTAAATAAGGGTAGCTGTGTCCCACTGCGACGTGGTTCCTGAAATTGCTTTTCAGCGAGAGTTTTGAATAGCAATGAGCTATGTTATTAACCTTAATCATGAAAATACGCCTTTTTGCATCTAAAAATAAATGCCTTGCTTTGTCAAGAGGTGTATGAGTCGTCAACTTGAAGAATTTTCCTTTAACTCATCTTGTAGTTTTTGTTTGATGATTCTAAGAACTACAATCTTTTTTTAGAAAATAATTTTTAGCAGCAATAAATAAAATGGAACTTATATTTTAAATATACTAACGTATTAATTTTAGTAGCAATCTAAACCTGCAGAACCAATTGAGAATATTTTTCAGTTTATAAAGCATGTACTTACTTACATTTATATATTTCTGATAAAATATATTTCAGTTAAAACAACTAGGTTGTGCTGTTTCTGAAATTAAACTATAATCTCAAATCCCTCAAGAGAACCTAAGCCTGCAAAAAATAAAATATCCCCCACTACCTTGCTTTTTGAGTTTAAATGTCGGTAGCTATACATACACCAGTAAATTTCCAGAGAGGAATGAATGATTACAAAAGGAAATAATTTAATTTACTATATTTTCCAACTTCCCAACATATTAGATACATAATTATTTTGTTAGTTTATTATAATTTTTTCCTGATAAAATATTTAATTATAATTCACTAACTTCTAAATCACTAGATAATTTCTAATTCTGTCTCTGTGTCCACATATATAAAAAGCCTCATTTTTTAATTAATCAACATTTAGGTTAAGAAAGTATGTTTTTCATTATAGTTGTATAAATTTCATATTGTAATTACTATGAATTGATTTCCTATAATTAACCTTACTGCTTAAAAATAGTATTTATGAAAACTTCTATTTGTGTATCATGACATGTAATGAACTTCTGTCTCGTTGATTTAGATGTCCACAAATCTTTCTAAATAATTTACAAAGGACAATATTTGTAAGCCTACTAATAACTGAATACTTATTTTCCAGTAATTTGTCTATATTCCGGCTGGTGAGATAGCTCAGCAGACTCAGCACCTGTTTAGGCAAGTGCAGGGACCAGGGTTCGATCCCTGGCATCACAAATTGTGCTGGCCCTGCCCCCTGGTGTGTTGTGCTGGCCACCAAATCTGGGGGTGGTGACACATGATTATAATCCAAGCCCTGCGAAGGCTGAAAAGAGGAAGATCACTATGAGTCCAAGCTGTACAGTGAGACCCTTTAACAAATATATTTTTTAAAAAAGAACAATCTGTCCACATGCTTAGAACATCAATTTTTAGGACTGTGTCATGCAAGCCTAAATCTGCCTTTACAGAATTTTTATAATTTCACGCCATTTTGTAGAAACTACTAGGTTATTTGAAGAACCACAAAGACAAATTCTTTTTTAGAAATAAACTAAGATATGGCAAATAAAATCAAAGTTGAGATGATGCATCTTGAACATTAGGCAATGTACGGATTATATAAATATAACAAATTTAAAAGTATTACCTAAGAAAATATTTTATCTGTCTGTAGCTTAGGCTAGCTTCTTACAAAAGTTGGATTTTCCAAATTCTGTGGTGACAGATGTGAGATGACTTAAAAATATGTAATGTGAAGTTTATAGGACAACCATTGGAAATAAATGAGCCTGGTCTTAGAATGTTAAGTATTTAAAATGGTATTTATGGCTCATAGAAGGTCTGCTTGTAGCTCTTTGGCATGCTGGCTGTGACTCACTTAGGTATTTTAGTTTCCTTCATCCAGAATTTTTGTCCACCAGGGACTGCATTCCTTTCTCATTTTATAAACAGTCTTGATTTTACATCTTCAGTCATTCATGCAACTGCCTACTGATGGCACAAGCTTGGAAGCTGAGGCTTGAAGTGATATGAGTCAGAAACTTCCTGTCCTCAGGGAGGAGGGACAAGGAACAAAGCCTAAGGAAGTTGGCCCCTTGTGATTCGGGCAAGCTGGAAACAGGGTAACAGGCTCTAGAGGCAAGGCCCTGTCTGTTCTCTGTTCCTTCACCTGGTAAGTTAAGAATCAATGATATACAAATTTACAGTTTGGTGAGTGCAGAAAGTGATATAAATAACAGCTCAGACAGGCTGGGCAAATAGCTCAGTGGATTAAAGTGCCTGTGAACAGGCCCAGGGGCCGGGGATTCAATCTCAGGGCCTGCCAAGCTGGCCCCTGTCTCTGGGACAAACTGAGATAGTAATTGAGACTGGGTGTGGCGGCGCGCATCTGTAATCCCAGCTCTTGGGATGCTGTAAACAGGTGGATCACTACGAGTTGGATCTAGTAGTGAGACCTTGTAGACCCTTCCTTAAAATACAAAAAAATCTTTTGAGTTCTTACACTAGGCAGGCTCTATGATATTTACACATGTGGGTCTGGTTCACTTCACTTAACCATCCAGCAGAAAAGTATAAAAACAAGGTATAAAAAGGAAAGCCATATTAATCTGCTGAGCTGTAAATGGCTCAAGTGAACAGCTTCTGACATTGCCAGTCCTGCAGATAACCCACTACTGGTCTACTGGACTATGTTGGATTATTTTGCTGAACTAACACACCTACAATATCTGAATGGCAACAGAATACCCATCTCTGACAAAAGTAAACAAAGAAGGTGGATATAAATGAAGGACCATTTTTTATTTAAAAAAATATATATGTATATACAAAATAGTTATAGATATACAGCTACTATCTCGGTTCAGTGAGAAGAAATATTTATACTAATAGTGTTTAGACAAGATATCATGTCTGCATCTTGTACTATGAATAACCACTATGAAGACAACAATATGCAATGTATTAATTATTCTTACTTTCCTACTGACCTGTTTAGAAACTGTCTCATTGCTATTTGTTTCTCAATAAAATTAATTTAAAAATATGAATAAATAAATAACAGCTTGCTTACATCAAATTAGTTATGCACATTCCTTAGCCTGTTTGTAGCCCTCAACAAATGTGAGAAGTTTTGGTGGCTGCAGCTCCCTTAGAGCAAGACTAAACTCAGTGAGAGCTCTGACACTATGTTAATCCTGTCTTCCCTTTGTTTCTTTTGGCTCTGACTAATAGCCTACAACAAAAGGTCAAGAAGATATGAATTTATTTTCCCGGTTTCCCTGCCTTCCCTGACCTGTGCAATCATAACCTGCCAACGTAAGTCATTGCTAGGATATTTCCAGTGACTCATTGTATATGTGTACAGCCCGGAGTTCTCGAGTTGGTGGAGAGTATTGACTCAGGGCAAACAGGAATTTCACAGATGGATACACCGTGTAAAACTCTTCACAGAAGGAATAGTGTGACCATTTACAGGTGTGTATGTGAAAATGACTGATTGTTGCTAGATGAGTGGCAGGGCCAGAAATGGAGTGAATTAACAGTCAGATTCAACTTTTTCTTGTGTCAAAGTATGCTTTTTAATAAAAAAAAAAACACATTATCTTTTTGGTTTAAAATTCCCTTTACAGCTTGTATTATATATTTTATGAATTTTAGAAATATAAAAATTTTATGTTATATGACTAAACATATTATATGCTATTTATAGTGACAGCATGCATTATAGCTATAAATGTAATACATTCAATTTCACAAAAATGTACTTCTTTAAAAACATGTGAAGCCGGGCGTGGTGGCGCATGCCTGTAATCCCAGCACTCGGGAGGCTGAGGCAGGAGGATTGTCGTGAGTTTGAGACCAGCCTGAGCTACAAAGTGAGCTTAAGGCCAGCCTGAACTGCATAGTGAGACCCTGTCTCAAAAAGACAAAAAAAAAAAAAACATGTGTTTGGGCAAAAGAGAAGATTGCTTAATATTTTTTGAAGTACTGTATGCTGAGCATACATGGGAGAAGACTTAGAAGACTACTTTCAGCTCCATGTCTATTTTATTCTATAGTTATTAGTCCTTACAGACATATTATTGTATTTCAATGTTAATATATTGGTTCCAGAAATAAGTTTTCTTTTTTTTTAATTCTGTACTCTCCTATATGAAAGTGATGTCTCTTACAAGGCAAATACAGTAATTCAACACTTGAAATTGAATAAATTTGTCATGAAAATATCATTGGTCATTTGGTAAAGGAGTGATTATTTAGTAGTTTGGAAAAACACTGTGATCTAGATTCTATGTATTATTTGAAAACAAAGTATGTATTTATTTCACAGTATCCTTATATCTTCCAATCATATTGGTCTCTTTCATGAGAGTATAATATTACTAGGTGCTATACCTGTCTAAAAGTGTTTCTTGTATTTTAGGTCCTATAATACCAGAAAAAAATCCAGTATGCCAAAAAACAAGTCATTTCTTTTTAAAAATTACTGTTGCCATTATTGTTTCTGATAGGTTTTTTGGAGATGCAGCAAGGAGATAAGAAAGATGAAAGAAGCCTTTATTAACTCCAAAGACATGGAGAAGATCGAAGGCAGCTGGGTCAAGTAGCTCCTCTAGCCCGAGACAAAGAAAGCTGGGGCTTTTATGGACTGATGATAGAGGTAAGTTTGGGGAGAATGTTTAGAAATACCTGAGGAGCTGATTGGAGTCTTTCCCGAGGTGGAGGGAAAGGTAAAAGGAAACTGCACCTTGGGCTGACTTGGAAAAGAAGGGAGGAGGTGGTCTCTGGGACGATAAGCTGTTGTTTTAAGGGCTTAAGTCATATTAGATGACCACTGTAATAATTCAGCAATTCGTACTAGGGCCAGAGCCTAACATTTTCTACTATTTCATTTTCCAGTGGTGAGGGTAGTAAATCAGATCAAGGATATATGTGTCATTGTACTTGTTCTTTTAATGTGACAGTTTGGTAGCCTTTCAAAAATCTTGTAACTACCAGCAGTCCTTCCCATGGTCGGTCCTGGTTCCTTAGAGGTCCTTCAGTGGGAGCTGACTTTCCAAACACAATCGGCTTTTGTCCTTAATACTCCTTATTGTTTCCACTTGGTAGATGATTAAAGTGATAGCATCACTTTCATTGGCCATCTTTTTTTTTTTTTCGGTGGAATAGAGGTTTGAACTGAGGCCCTTGTGCTTTCCAGGAAAGCGCTTATTCTACTGAGCCATCTCCCCGGCCCTTTCCCTCTCTTTGACCCAATACATCCAAAGAGTGGTTAGCTGTGAATAAAATACAGTTAATCTAATTATTCTAAATAACTGAGGCCAGAAAAAAAATATATATATAATCATTTTCATTCAAAAGGACCTCCATGCCTCTCTAGAGCAGTTACTTGAAAATCTAATTTTGGAGATGAATATATTTAAGTAAAAAAGTAGTACTTTAGAGACTTATTATTTACCAGTGAATGTGTTTTATCAGTACAATCCCAGGCATATCTGATAACAATGCTTATAAGAACACACACATACAACTGAACAGTAACTATCATCACTGAAAAAGATCAAGAAAGCTCTTGTTTATTGGTCAAAGTGTAACAAAACTGAAAAATCTTTCCTCACAGAAATGGTGCTACCCTGGTAATTATTCCTATCTCCAAGTCTGAAATTTCTTGATTAAATGACATAAGCCACCTCCAGGGCTGAGCTCACTGTTGGCAAGGTCATTAGCCATCCTCTGAATAAAGTTTTCTGTTGCAGGCACTACTTTGTTTCTCATTATAATATCTGCAAGACAGTTGTCTCCAGGGTGAAATTCCTAACTTTGTATTGAAAAGCAGTGACTCCCAAGCAGAAAGTGGCTTTTTAACAGGATCTTTATTGCTGAGAAAAGAGAGTGAGTTAGTTTCGAGAGGGGAATTGATGTGCTTTGTAAATATGGATGCATTGCACTGATGCATCTAGAGGGGGAGGCCAGCACTCTGAGTCACAAGCGCCTTGCCTTGCCTAGTTCTGTGTCCCTATGCTGCAGTTAGGTCCTATCGAGCCTGTGATACACCTGAGGTCTAGGTGACTGATGGCTCATCTTGTTAATGACCTAACTCAATTATCACCTGGGGTGCTCTGAGGACTAACTCAGCAATTCGAAGTTTATGGGAGGTAGCAAATCACATCTTAAAGAGACAAATACCTGTGCACACATTGCTGCAGAATTGATTCTGTCACAGGCATTTACCCGCATGACTTTATGACGGGATTGCAAACAGTTACTTAGGGTGCACGACGACGTTGCTTCTCAGGAGTCGCAGTCTCAGAATTACATGGACTTGATACTTTGTCTAGGATTAAACTTGAAGCTTTGTAGCACATCTCTAGAACAGATGCTGACTCTGTGGTACAGTTCTTTTCTGGCAGCCAAGTAATGTCCCCTCCAGGGCAAAACAGGACATCACTGTGGATTGTAGACAGGCGGTCCTTCAAGAACCAATTTGGAAACGAAGTTTATCGATTTTCCTTAATTGTGAGCTTTCAGCTAGTAACGCAGTACTGTACTCTCGCTTTCAAAGTGCAGCTGTGCGTGGACAGTAATGCTTCATATTTGATGTAAGATAACGACAACAAAACTCACATTCTGCTATAACTTGATAAGTTTCAAAATGTTACCGTTTACGATATATTTTGTTTTGTAGCACTTAAAATACTGTCTTTCACAGAAATGGAGCTAGACTATTATGTGGATTAAATTATCTTTGTAATCTAACTGTATCATCTAAATATTCTTACGTTTGGGAGAAAAAAACAATTTTAATAAAGAAATATTTCAGAGCAAGATCCTGAGTTTTGTCCCCAGTACAAAAAAATAAACAAACAAAAACAGTAACAACAATAACACACATTTTGTTTTAAGGGATAGTGTTTCCCAATTGAGATGTTTTATGTGAAAGTAGAGTATGTATCTCTTCCTAATTTAATGGTGATAAAATATCCACAATAATGAGATATTATTGTGGGCAAATGGCACAAATAAGCATTTCTCAGAAAAAAATGGAAATGAGAAATAAATCTATGAATACATACAATACCTGAGCAATTTTCATGAAAGTGGGAATTACAATGATTTAACATTTTATAACCACAACTAGATTGTTTACAAAGAAGTGGAAGACAGGGCCGGCCAAGTAGCTCAGCAAATTCATAAAAATTTGCTTTTTTTAACTTTATAAAAATAAGATGCCTGCAAGCAGGAGCAAGGGCTGGGATTTCAATCCCTGGGCCTGCTGTGCTGGCCCCTGGGCCATTCAGTTGAGACTGGGCGTGGTGGCCGGTGCTGTAAACTGGTGGATAACTAGGAGTCTGATCTAGTAGTGAGACCCTGAACACCCTGTAGACCCTTCCCTAAAATAAAACAAAAGTGGAAAAACAGAGGCATAGAGCATAATTATTGAAAGTGTAATTGGTACAGCCATCATGGGAAACAATTTACTTTAACACCTCTGGTAATATTGAACAGGAACACATTTGAAATTGATATCCTACAAATTTCACTTAGTTACACAAGGCAGAAAATTATAATATATATAGAAGTTATGTATAATATGTAATTAAACAACATATATATAGAAATATAATTACAACTGATGTATACACATATGTGTTGCATAATCATATATATATATACATATATATATATATACATATATATATATATATAGAGAGAGAGAGAAATGCTTATTTGTGCCTGTTGCCTATGGTAATATCTCATTTTTGTGTGCATTTTTAAGAGCATTAAAGTATAATGATACATGCTTTCACATAGAACATCTAAAGTTAAGAAACATACAACTGATATATATATATATATATATATATATATATATATATATATATATATATATATGAGAGAGAGAGAGAGAGAGAGAGAGAGGTCTAGTCATACCAACATAATTTAAAACACAAAACTGGAAGCATTCTGAGCATATATTACAAGACAATTTACAATTTAGGGCACATACATATAAGGAAATACACAGAAAAGTGAAGTCGAGGAAAGCGCTGTCACATTATGAACATTGGAAATGTGATAGTGAGAGAAAGACCGAAAAGTCATTTTATTTTCATAAAGTTAAAAAAAGCAAATTTTTATGAATATATATATATATATGTATATATACATATGTATTTATGTATGTGTGTGTATAAAATTGCTCTGAAAACCAGTGAAAGGATAAACATTAAATTCTATAGTTTCCACTTCAAGGGAGAATCAAAAAAATGAGTTGGTGAGAATTCACAGCTATTTTATTTTATGCTGCCTAAATTATACACACAATATTAACATATTCATTTAACATATGTGTGTGTGTATATATATATATATATATATACATATATATATATATATATATATATATATATGTGTGTGTGTGTGTGTGTGTGTGTTTATGCACACAGTGTGCTGCTATATAGACATAAATATCCATAGAAGAATGCTTTTGGAAATATCTATACTATATATTCTTTCTCCATTATATTCTCAAAATAAAATATATATATTAATGCCTAACTGTGTTTGGGCTTAATTTTATTGAAATTCAACATTGAATTTAATATAGATTTCAAAGATTTCCATATTAAGTGTATTGATTTTATGTCAGAAAACATTACTTGTGGTCCTGTTTCTTATATTATAATTTGAGAAATATTTGACAAATAGAATTGTTTAATCATCTCGAAATGCTAATTCTACTTGTCCTTGATAATGTGCATATGCTTAATGAATCGTCGAACATAACTGACAAAATGTACATATATATGAAAATAGATAATTTAAGATACATAAACAGTCATAAAACAGAGAATCTGTGTAAGTCTTTAGACAGTTGTGAGCTTCTCATCGACCAGGAGATACCCTGATCTAATCTCCATTTTTGAGGGAGTCAAGTTTTCATGCTTCTGCATGAAATGATCAGGCAGATGTCCCCATATATTTCTTCAAGTTTATTTAATGATTTCTTAAAACTTTACCTGAACCCTTCAAAATTCTCCTTCCCCTTTCAATATGTCTTTGACAAAAGTTTTACAAGACAATAAATCTTTCCTTCCTCGGCCTACATAAAATAAGCAAAATATCTTTGTTTTGTTATGTTTCTTGTAAGCTCTTCACATATTTCTATCCTTAATAAATCATCCCATTAGTGAGCCTATTTTCATATAAAGATGCTTGGGGCTGGGGAGATGGCTCAATGGAGTAAGCGCTTCCCTGGCAAGAGCAAGGGTCTGAGTTTGATCCCCGGTTCCACCAAAAAAAAAAAAAAAAATCAACATTTCATATAAAGATGCTGAAAAGGGACACGATTTTTATATTCCATTATTTATCAATGTGTTAATATAAATATTAAGTTTTTTATAACTTATTCAGCATAAATGTAGAACATAAGGTCTGTAAAAGAGTTTTTAAAATTTCTTGATCAGTTAGATCACTGAGAAGGCTGAAAAATGCAAAGAAATAAAAATCCTTTAAAGCAATATTATATAATCACCATAACTCCTTGAAATACATCCTTTACAATATTTAAGTGAAATAAACAGAAACTATAATTTAAGACATGATTAGGCCAACAGAAATTTTGTCTTCCAGTTTTACCTATACAGTAAGAAGTGAGAGTCAGTCTATATCTCCAGACTGTAAACTGTGTTCAGGGCCCTGGGATATATTGCTCCATGAAGTATAGCAAGGAGAGGAGAGGGAGAAGGAGAGAGAAAGAGAGAGAGAGGGAGACAGGGAGAGAGAGAGAAAGAGAGAGAGAGAGAGAGAGAGAGAGAGAGAGAGAGAGAGAGAATTTACCTGAAAATCAACTGCAAGAAAATTTAGGAACTATCAGTCAGTCTTCCTGTAGGAGAGCATAATATCAGACACCTATAACTCACTGGGATAGGCTCAAAGACTGACAGTCCTTAGGCAACAGAAGAGGTGCAGCAGTTCTCTGAGGCCTCTTTATAAAGGCTCTCAGGACAAGGCCCTAATCATCAAATATTTTCTCAGTCCTCCTTTCCCAATATAGTCATTTTATTGATTATAAACCTGCACAATAATGTAGTGTGGAGGGGATACAAACATTGAGACCATTGCACCTTGGAAGCTGAAGACTGACTCTGATGCTCACGTCTTGCTGGGCTTGCGTCTCAGGGTAGGTCTGCAACATAACAGCTTATTGCAGTGGAGCCAGGGACTTCATCAACAGCAAGAGAATGAGCGAGGTGGGAGGCACAGAATTTTGCAACCCACATCTATCACTAGTGCCGTGTTTTATGTGATAGAGACAAATCACTACTTCCAGCTCAGATACCAGAAGAATGGATTTCACAGTGCGTAACAGGCAGTGATTACTGACAATCATTTCAAAGACCTTCAGAATAACAAATTTATTTGATTCTATATACATCTCAATTGGAGATGAAGTGAGAATGCTAATTGTAGAATATGCACAATAATAAAATAATGGGCAATATTTATAGCAATGTAAGAATCATAAATACTGTATAAATATATGTTTGCTTAATAAGTTTTTAAATGCCATAGCCAAAAGAGAATAATTTGGATATTTGGGCTAAATATTAGGAGTACGACTGAAACAGAAATGTCAGGTATGCCAGGTTGCTTTGTTGCCACTGCCATAATGTTATCATCTAAAGCAAGTATTCATGTCTTATTCCTGATCTTAGCATGGTGAGGATGAGGCTTCTTAAGGGTTAAGTTGCTGACCATGAAGGTCCCTTTGGTAGTCTTGGAAAGGCTCATATCCATGGTGCTCAGAAGTCAAGATACGGCCACAGTTGGCAGCGAAGGACACGGGCTACTGACACCATTGTAGATCTGTGAAGCTGTCATCCTTAGAGATCAAGCAGTTCTCTTAATTAGCAAAATTCTCTGCCTTTATTCAAGTCCTTTTGTGGACTTTCATATCCTCCACTTCCTGCACTCCCAAATCTGTGGACTAAATACTGGCTCTCCTGAGAAGTTCTGGTCTTTACTTGCAGACAGTTCTGACTTTCCTGGATCTCCCAAACCATACCACTTGTTTCTTATCTTTTCTTTTTTTTTTTTTTAATCCTTCACCATAACTCATTTAAGGAAGCTGAGAGCTGGCAAGTCTCCGATATTATGTGAATGTCTCTGCATTAAATGTGGCATGTAACATGATCATTCACAGGTATTCTATGTGATTAAGGAAGTTAGAGTCTAGGAGTTTTGGACATGCTTGCATACCTTGCCTATGATTTGTTTCTATCTTCAAAATCAGCACTATATTGATTTCAAATATCTCTCCCAATCAAGGTTTCCATAGTCCTCTTTTATGTTCTAATGATGCTTATTTATGGTTTATAAATCCACCTTGATGGCAAGGCTATTTTCTCATATCAAACTACTTTTTAAAACATATCTCCAAATTCCCTTCCCCATATACAATGACACATGAAAAGCTCTTGGGATCATCATGTAGAATTTTTTATGGTGAGAGACGACATTATGACATTTACCTCCCCAGTATCTGAATTTTATTAATATCCACTCTTTAACAAAAAATAACAAAGGGATCAGATATGATTTTCCTTTCTGGGTGTGTCAACCCACAAGTATTGGTATCATCTGATATTTTTGCTTGAGATTTAAAAAGTTGTCCTTTCTTTTGTAGTATCCATGGCTTACTTAGAAAAATATAAGCTTAAAAAGAAAAGTATAAAACTAATGAACATCTTTTATACCATTTTATTCTGAATTCAGTTCTGACATTCTATAATTTCATCATAAATTTCTTTATCCAATATATGGTAAGTTTTCAAAAACTTTGGTAAATTATACATTTATTCTTCTATCAGATTTACATTATATCTGAGTTGGAAATAAAACCATAGATTCCATTTCCTTTCAACAGCTGGAAGATTGTGCTCCATTTGCTTTTGTGATCTAGAATTTGTTGGGAGAATTCTCATTAGTAAGTTATGTGCTTTTTAAGTTGGAAGATTGTGCAAATTTGTCTTTTTAAATTTTTTGGATTTTATTTATAGTGTTATTTTTTCTTACATTTCTTAATCAGTGTTGTGTGTATCCTTCTGCTATATGTTTTCTTTGGATCCCAGATGGATCTTGATACATAAATATGTTATCCATAATTCATTATAGCCCCAGAAAAAAGATGCTAATTAGGGCTCAGCCAGTAAAACACCATACCAAGGTCAAGTTTATATCTAGGTTGTAGATATGGATGTGTTAATTAAGAGCTCAGGAAAAAACAATGGTCTTGTAAAACAAAATACTGAAACTCCTAAGTGTGTCTATTTTGTTTTGCTCTTCTAACCAAATGTTCCTCTAAGAATGTGAAAAGTATTTTTCCTGTGTTACACTGATTCTGAGTAAAGAGACTTGCATGACTTAATTTGTGTGCCTAGATTTGTTCAATTGATTTGTAACTCATTTAAAAGTACAGAAATCACATAGCAGTTTTAAGAAAAATTATTTTATTGTAATTAACAATACATACATGTTTAAACAAAGCATGACTATAATTTAGGGAATTTTCAGGACTTTGAAAGTTACAGTCTTTCAAGACTTTGAATGTTTTTAGTAGACGCTACTAAAAACATAGATCAATAGATCCACATATAATGTTTTACTTTGATTGTCACTGGCCCTCAGTGATTAAAATCCCATCATATGTCACTTCATTTTTAAAATTTCTTATGGTTGCCTTATACTTATGTTGCTATTGTCTCTTAAGTGTGTATGAAGAAAATAATGATGAGATGGAAAATGTATGACTTTAGCTTACAAATAATAAGATATGAAAAAAACATATGTACTCACCTGACCAAACAGACAAATAGACAGACAGACAGACAAATAGACACTTCATAGGTAAAAGATAGATAGATGATAGATAGATAGAAAGGTAGAAATTGACCCACAGGGGTTTGGAGCCTGAGCTGTCCCACATTCTGCTGCCTATAAGCTGGGGACACAGGAAATCTATCTTTGTGCCTGAACACCAAGATTGCAGAAATGGAACCAGAAGTTTGGAAGTAGAAGATCCATGTCCTTGCTCCTGCAGGTACCCTGAAATCTCCTTTAGCCATTCTCTGCCTTTCCATCTGTTTAGCCTTCAAGGGATTGTGTGGTGCCCATTCACACTGTGTAGGACCATCTGCTTCATTTGGCCAACCAATTAGAATGTTATTCTTTTCCAGAGACACGTTGAGAAACACATTCATCGACACCATTTAGCCATGTATTTGGGCTTTCTTTGACCAACTTAAAGGGATACTTAAAATTATTCTCCACACTGTCTGTTCAAAAGTAGAATCTAATTCACTTTGCCTACTCTACACTGATTCTGACTTACTGCCTCACAAGCAGAAGGGACTTGTGGTGGATTGGAGGTCAAGACATACTTAGTCATAAAATTATACCTACAACCTTTTCCAATTATTCCTTTTTCAACCAATTGCAAGCCAAATACTGCTCTGCGACCACCAAGTTGTAAGACTCCCAAGCCACATGCCAATGTGCTGATGATAGAAGTGACATTGGCACAGAAAAACACCAAAAATATAAAGGTTCTGAGCACAGGGGTGAGGAAGCCACCTTTCATGTGTGTCTTTTCTCACCCATCATCCCTGCTGCCCAGTGTACCTTCTCATAAACACAAAACTTAAAATGAAAATGCTTTTTCTAAATGTCTTTATGAAACGATGGTTTGTTTAATAACAATTTCTAAATATATTTATTCTGAAATACTGTATTTCCAAAACTTTTTTGAGAATCCTCCATTTCTGGAATATAAGCTTTTCTGCTGGATGGTTAAGACCTAGGTAGATCCAAACTTATATACCAACACATGTACTTTATATTTCCTATGTTGTCATTGAAGTCTTCTCAGGGTTTATCTTGTAGTCCTGTACATTATTCTGTAGTTCCTTTGTCTGTGTCATCCATGTGGATGAGTCACGGCCAATGCTTGACCAGATTGCTCTCTGTGAGAGCCTGAGAGAAAGTTTTCTCTTCATGTGACTCTCCCCAGGCACACTATAGAA
>PVKA01032880.1:0-24864 GCA_004027165.1 Ctenomys sociabilis | reverse complement strand
TGTGTGTATAGACAGTACAGTTGGGATAGATAACGCTGTGCTTCTATATAATTCTATGAGAGGCAAGATCTGCACTAATGGTGGTTGGACAGGATATTATGTCGGCTTTTAGTGCTATGGTCATCCACTAGGTAAATAATTATTGAATCTTTGATATAATTCAGCTATAAAAAAACCTGTAAATATAATTTCATGTATGTACCTTGTACAGTACCAAAACGTTATGAAAACAGTTTGCAATGTATTAATTCATTGACTCTGTATGGTTAAGGTGTCTTGAAACTGTGTGATTGACATTTGTATTTTAATAAAATAAAAATAAATGGAAAAAGAAAAATAAGAGCAATTCCAGAATTGCTTCTCTAAAAATCACATTTTCCTGAATGTATACTCAGTGAAAAGAACAAGTTGAAGACAAATGAGGTCAATATAAAAGGCCGCAATTTGGTAGAAAGGGGGGTTTCTCTTTATTTTTAAAGCAATCTAGTTCACCATTTTACCTCTAAACCCTTCTCTTCCCAGTAATCAGAACTAATTTCACTTATCACCAAAAAAGCAGTTTTAAGCCAGGTAGGAGCAGTAGAATACATATAAATAAACTAGAGTTTTAAGAATTGGGTGGTTCTCATTTTGGGAAGAACTATCAAAATCCCTTTGGCACATGTAAATCATATGTACTCCTCCATTTGACACCTTGCCCACTTCACATTTTTTTACTTCATTTTATGCATTATGAGCAACTTGCTCTTGAAGCTCTCAATTGTTAATTGGTCCACTTTAAAATGAAGTTGTGCTCTGTTTCTTATAGCTGACTCTATTTGAAATGCATTAACATTCATTTTCAAATGCTTAATCATGTAAAATTGTATTTCAAATTCAATAATTTAGCTTGGAAAGTTTCTAGTTGATGAAAATGTCAAATGCAGAAAGATAGGAATGTTTAATTAGTTAAGTGCCTTACATTTTTGACAGATACTAAGGGGACTTGTTGAACGCACTCTGTCAGAACTCTGATGTATTCAACATGAAAATGAACAATAGGGGCATTTCTAAGTGCATGGTGCTCCATGACCCGGGCAGAGCCTGTCCTTCTTTGATTGTCATCCTGACCACTCCTGAGTGGTCCTTCTTCTGTTCTGTTTTGCTTCTACCGACCACCTGTTTAAAAACAAATCAAACAATGGGAGAGAGAAAGATGGGAGCTGGCTTGCATGCTACAGGTAAGTGAGTGTGTGATGCTGAACACATGCTCCCACTCTCCTGGTAAGATACCACATCAGTAAAAGTAGAAAATTGAGTCAAATGGTTTCTTAGATGCAATGTCAGTCCAAGCTCTCTAGAGAAACAAAAGCAATAATATGCACATATGAGAACACAAGAGAGCAAGTGAGCATCCAGCATGATGCTCTGCAGGAAGCTCGTAGTCTTGGAGGAAAACAATACAAAACAAGAAGCCTCAGTGCCCATAAGAAAAGAGCCAAATATGTCAGTCTTACTTAACAAAAGTTTCCTAAATCTACTTTCCCAACTCAGATTTCTTCATGACCACTGACAATTTCTACCCAAAATATTCAGAAACATCTGATTTATTCTCTTAAAAATATTTCCTTTTAACTTCCCCTAAAAAATCTCTTCTTCGGGAGTATTTTGTTTGTTTATTTTCTGGCTTTCTTCCTGCAAAAAGGTCTCAGCTCTTGGCAGCGGTATCCTCTTACTTCCCCACGTTGGAAGATTGATGAGTTTACAAGAGAAGCACCACTCCTTCCACCTCCAACTAGAATCAGTTAACAAGGTCATCCAAACTAATTTGTAACTATTTCTCTAATCTCTTTCTCCTCTTCCAATGCTTAGCTGCATTCATCACCTTGAATCAAGATATTTATTTGTAAGCTCCTTTTTCACCCACTTTCAGTTGCAGGCTCATGAACTCAAGGATGGTACCTTCTTAAAGTTGGGTCTTGAACACTTTGCATAATGCTTGGAAACACCGGCAGGTCCTCTATCTGCTCTTAGTAATTAGTTGATGAACAAATATTTACTAACTTCCTTGTGAACTGATACTTTCTTAAGTTAGCCGCACATGTTTTCTGGAACAATGCAATAGTCCTAACCTAACCTGTATTAGTTTCTACATCTGAGTAATCTGCCCCCAACAAGGGCTCATTCTTAAAGGCTTTCTCTGTCATCCTTCTCCCTTAGTTATGATGATACTATTTCCCACCCTTTCAAACACAGGAAGTATAGAAGCTAGCGGACACCATCCATATGAAAAAGTGGATTTAAACCAGCCAGTATCCCACAAATGAGCATTCGCTACTTGCCAGGAAAATACATTTTGTGTTAAGCTCTGTTGAGCCTTCCTCTTCCACAGAGTAGCACCTACACGAGGTGATACAATGCAAGAACATGTGGCATTATGCTTTGAATGTTTCTCTGCCTAGTTGGTGTAAATTTATGACTACATAATAACCCTGTATGCATTTTCAAACTCAGGCAGCATTAAAATAAGACTGAGTAATATCCAGGCTGCTTTGTTTTATGGGTATCCTTACAGCATGAGCATGTTGTGCACAAATGCATGGGGTCTGCACAGATGTTTGCCTTCATTTATACTTCTCAGGGTAGCAGCAACAATATGAATGTGTTTTGGACAGCATCATTAAGAATTACACTTGGGCTTACTTTATTAGATCAAAAGGAAATGTGTTTCTTTCCCCTTCCAATTCACTTTAGAAGTCAAGAATTAAGTTGGTCAACAGGTGAGTACCTCATACTCTCCAAGATCTTTTCTCAAATTATGATTATATTTCTTTCACATTTTAGTCTCTATGTTTCTCTGCTGTTTTATATTTTAAATAGCTCATCAGCTGCAGGAGCAGAACATTACTGCTGGTTGGAGCCTTCTATTTTCTTCTTACTGTCTGGTTGCCTGAATTAATGCTACAATATTTGGGATGCCATTACATTATACCAGAACAATCTTTTCTCTGCCATGAATACCAATGGAGAACAGTTTCTAAGTAATATTGTACTTTCCTGATTCAATAAGTGGTTAATTTGTTCCAGTGAGCAAACTTGCATGACTTTATTATTATGAAAATAAATGAAATGAGGTATTCACCTGGCTTTTCAAATTGTACTGCAAGGTTTGTTTGGATTTTAGAAGATGTGAAGAAAGGCATAGATGTGGAAACTTTGGAAAGTAATTCAAAGGTGCTGATGCCATCTCAGCTTGCAGCTGGTAAGGGCTTTGGTCACAGTCCTTTATGATCTGCATGCTTCTCCCAACACAATATCTTCTTTTTTTTTTTTTTTTTTTTTTTGTCAGAACTGGGGATTGAACCCAGGCCCTTGCACTTGCCAGGCAAGCACTTCTTCCACTGAGCCATTTCCCCAGCCCCAAACAATGGAATAAATTATTTATGTTTTGTGAGTAATCCAGAGAGAATCAGAGGCCACCCTTTGAATCTAGATTCTCTATGGGGGGTTCCTAGAACATGTTCCATTCTTAAGAAGCCTTGGTACACCAACATTTTTAAATCTTTTAATGCATCTAGAGATAGGGGTATCACAGGATAAAATTAATTTCATTTTCCTTTATAAAATCCTGTCCTATCCAGAGACTGATATAGACAAAATCCAGCTATCTATTCAGCCATGTAACATACTCTTAAAATTGTTTATATTCAGAGTTTTTCTAAGGAAACACATATTTGGGGCTGCATAATGCCATGGTACAGGGAGTTTGGAAGTATCCTTGATCTTTACTTGCAAGACCCCAGGACCCACCTACCCAAAGTCATGATGACCAGAACTTCTAGACACTGACAAATGCCCCTTTGGAGGCAAAAGTTGTTCCTAGTTAAGAACGAGTGCTTTACACAAAATAAGCTCATTTGTAATAAAAACACACTTTCAGTAGTACTTAACTTTCTAGAAGCCAGGGCTAGGTAGTGGAAGTGCAGATGAGGTATCAACCTGGTCAAAATTTATAGTTTCCTCATCTGCAAAACTATAGATCATAAAATCCTGCTTTTGGAGGTAGCTGAAAGGTAATCTATGCAGAGCACTAGCAAAGTGTTATCAGTACCTTAGCCTTTTAAAAAAGGTTTGTATTCATTTTGCTTTGTTTTTCCTTGTTGCTTTTTGAGACAACGTCTCAAAAAGGTTGGCCTTGAACTCTTAGAGATCTTCCTGCCTCAGCCCCCCAAGTGCTGAGGTTACAAGTGTGTGCCACCATGCCTATCTAAATGTTTTATTATGAGAAAGCCAAGTCTATTTGACCAAACTAACTTTCAACTTCAAGTTCATTTTAGAGTCTGTTTTATAACTCATCTTCATTTTTCTTTTCTTTTCTTTTTTTTTTTTTTTTTTTTTTGTATTTTAGGACAAGGTTTATAGGGTCTACAGGGTCTCACTGCATACATTGGACTCTTAGTGATCCTCCTGTTTACAGCCTCCCAAGAGCCGGGATTACAGGCACCCACCACCACACCCAGTCTCAATCACTGCCTCAGCACACCTCCAGAGCAGGACCAGCACAGCACGCTGGGGGTTCAAACTCCTGGCTCCTGCATCTGCCTAAGCAGGTGCTTTACTCTGCTGAGCTATCTAGCAGGACCCTCATCTTCATTTTTCAATGAAAATATTAGGAATTTTGGAGGTAACTCATACTAATCCTTGTGTTCTTTGAACTACATTTGAAATTATGAACTACATAATTTTATTTTATGCCTAAGAAAAAGCTATCAACTGCCCCCAAAAGTGGCACCAGTCTGAAGCTGGTAGATTTAGAAACATTGGTTTCAACCAGGTCTTGAGAAGTGGACTCTTTGGAAAGTAAAGTGATCCTTTGCCTCCGTTAGGCAAGTGCTAGGAGCCAGGGTCCAGGAAAAGGACTACAACTAGAGCTGGAAGCTAAGAAAAGTTCTTATCATCTTTCGATGTAGCAATACTTAGGAGCCCAGGAGAAAAGTGGCTAGTGCTCAGCTCTTCCTATGATGCACAATAGGATAGAATGAAAATGTGAATGGAATCTAAAAAGTCAGATATTTAAAGACATGAACCAGAATAGAAGCTTAAAAGTAGGAAATAATAAAGCCATCATAGTTTTTTAGAAACCTACAAAATAGTGGTAACCATATCTGCTTAAAGAGGTTTAAGATGAAAGAGTCCTTCCTTTGGGTATTTAACTGGGGTGGCACTTAGGGTGGACATTTGATTTGACTGGCTTTGGTCCCTGCCCTGAAAATGGGTGGGGCCTACCTTTAAGTATGTTTGGGTGGATCGTGGCCCTGTCATCTCAGGGGCTATGTCTCGTCCCTGTCCCTATCCTCCCTGGCACCCTTCCACTCTCTGCTCCTCAGCCACCATGGAACAAGCAGTAGTCATGGCCAATCCCTTCTACCCTTCTATGGTGTCACTATCATGGATTCAACAGATTATGGACTGAAATTAAAAAAATTAAACCTCTTCTCCTTTAAATTATGGGTGTTTTGTTATTGGAATTCCATAACTAGAAATGTAGTTAATGTTATATATGCTATCAGACAAGTAGGATGGTTGATACTAGGTGAAAAGAAAGATTTCACTTCATGCATTTAATTTTCTAATGGATGGAACCATCAAAGCTGACATCAGCTGGCACTGACACGAAATATCCCCTCATCCACATGCCAAAGGTAGAGGTAGATTTAAGTTTGTTTAAAGACTGAGCAAAAGTCCTTAATGATTCCACTAGCTTCTCAATGGTGTTGGCTGAGGCAGGGAGAGATGGCAAGGGTAAGAGTATGTTAATTACTATTCAAGGGTTAAGCTGCTTGGGGAATGGAGTACCTTTTCAGTCATAGCTAATAATGACTTCCATGAAAATAGTCACTGTAATAACAAGAAACTTATTTTTAAACCACCAAAGTACTAGTAGTAAAAACACTACTCTGTTGCAGTTGGTCGTTGGCCCTTAGCAGGTAGGCTTTCAACCGTTTGAGGACAAGCTATCTCAGTATTCTGTGTTTTTTCACCTAAGATTAAGAAGAAGATAATCTCCATCTGTCTAGAAGACTTGCTGAAAAAGGTAGCTTTTGACTGAGCTGAAGTGAAGACGGAATCAAGAAGTGGAAGAAAAAAAATAAATAAAAGAAGTGGAAGATGCATCTGGGAAAATGAGTCTTAGGGAAAACCCAGTCTTGAAGAGGCTTCAGTTCTATCAAACAATAAAGAGTCATGGCTGGCTAAAATTATAATCACAAACTATATTAAATTCTAAATTATTGTAGCATACAATGCAGTATAGATTGTAGTATTTGCATAAGTCTTTTCTGAGACTGACTTAACGCTTCAGAGCATGCAGAATTCATAGGGAAAAATATCTGTTCCAGCCCATTTTTCTCTCACCCCCTATGAAGAAAAATTTGGTAAAGTAGGATGTGCTGATTCTAGTGGCTCCTAACATAAATATTAATAACCCTGGGCCAGGATAAGGGCAGGAGAGAGAAAATAAATCTAATCAATATTAGTAAGTGTAGTTTGTAAAGCACATGAAAACTAGCTGGCCTTGACACAAACCTATGCATCATAATTTCAATATGACATTTTCACTGTGCTTTGATTTTATCATAATTTAAGACTTCAATCATATCAGCGTATGTACAGTTCTTCGAAACCAGCTCTCTTCAACATATCAGAAGAGTGCAACACCCTCCTTTCCTCTTGGAAATGATAGAAACTTAAGCCATGTAATATCAGAATACACATGGTCTCAATTATAGCAGAAAAGAGTGCCTGGAAAACAAAGAAGTCTGGGTGATTCATGAGCAGTTCTGATGGCTCAGTACATTAAATTGGGCCATTGGTTAAAATTATTTGGGAATCCCAGGGAGTTCTCTTCTGTTTTTTACCTCTAGAGTCTATAAAACTGATTCCCTAGTCCCTTTTCCCAATTACAATTTTATCACTCTGTTCTTATTCAAATAACCACATGCCACAATACTACAGCAGCCTTTCTCAAATGAAGGACTATTTATCTTTGTAGGTGACACACTCTGAGCTTGTGGGTAATGGTTGGTAGCACAGCACAGATGGACAGGAAATTGTGTGCCTTCCCAGAGCACTGCTCACATATTTTACTACTGAATATAAAAACAGAGGGTATGTTTGGGGCAAAGAAACTCAGATCTCCAGGAAATCCAAAACTCTTATACACAGTATGAGTCAGTTACCTGATAAATTTTCATCTTTTACCCCTGTCCCTCTAATAGGAAAAAATGAGAGCATTCTCTGTTTTATGGTTCTTGGCTCATAATAAATCCATCAAAGAAAAAATCCCTCACTGCCATTTTCTTCTGAAGCAGAGGAAAAATCCAAAAAAGTAGCCTAGAGATGATCCTAGCTGTAAAAAGTAGTTGTGTAGGGCTTTCTTCTGACACTTACATAAGTCCACATTCAGCAAATAACTTTTCTTTAGCAAAAGCCACATTGTGGCAGAGGTCCCTGACGCTGGCTCTGCATTGGGGGTGCACAGTAAAAGCAATTTGTCCCAGCTGTTATTTGTTTCCTCACCAAGTACAGCATAGGGAATAAGAAGGTCACATTTTTTTTTCAACTACTTAATTTTATTAAAGACTATTTTGGTGATATCTTTCTTTCTTAACTTTGTTTTGTACCAGGAATTGAACTCAGGACCTCCTACTTGCCATGCCAAGCACTATGCCTTGGAGCTATATCCCCAGCATTTTAATTTTATTTTAAAAGAAAAAATAAAACAACATTTTAAAACAAGATGACAGTAACAATGATTAATACATTACATATTGTTATCTTTAAATTAGTCACTCAGAGTACTAGATAGGCATTTAATTGTCCAAACAATATTAGCACAAACCTTTCTTTACAAAGGACTAAGAGAAATTAGTAGTGTAACTATCATAACTATCATACACATATTTTTTGTTTTTCCCTTTGTTTCTTCCTTTCCCCCATCCAGCTTTTCTTTCCTTTTGAACAGTTCATTCCTATTTTACCATACTTATCATATATTTTGTATCTTATCTATTCTTTCAGCTAATCAAACTATGGAAACTATGATGTTTACACATGTGGGTTTGATTTATTTCATTTATGAGTATGGTCTCTAGTTTCATCCATTTACCTATAAAAGTCTCACATTTATGCTTCTTTATAGCTGAGAAGCACTTCATTGTATGAAAAGACTGGATCTTTTTTATCCATACCTGAGTTGATGGGCATTTAGGTTATTTCCAATACTTAACTATTATAAATTGTGCTGCCATGAACTTGGAGGTACACTGCGGTATGATGATTTTAATTCTTAGGGGTAGATACCCAGAAGGGGAATACCTGGGTTTAATGGAACCTCCAATCCTAGTTTGTGAAAGAATTTCCACACTGGTTTCCACAGTGGTTGTACCAGTCTATATTCCCACCAGGAGTGAAAATGTTCCTTTTTCCCCACATCCCCTCCAGCATGTTATTTCTTGATGACAGCCACTCCTTCTGGAGTGAGATGGAGTCTCAGCATTATTTTAATTTATATCTCTTAAATAACCACTGAAGTTAAACATTATTTTCCTACATTTATTTGATGTTTACATTTCTTCATGTGGAAAATATGTATTCATCTCAGATGCTCATATTTGGATTGGATGTTTTCATTTGAGAAATCTGAGTTTTTAATATACTTTCAATAGTAGCCCTTGAAGATAGCAAACACTTTCTCCCACACTGTGGATTGTCTCTTTAATCTATTGGCACTTTTTTGCTGCTATGCAAAAGCTTTTTAATAAGATGTTCCAGTAAGATGAAAACCCAGTTGTTGGGGTGGAGGGGTTGTACCAGGAATTAAACTCATAACTTCATTTTGTTAGGCAGATGCTGTGCTTCTGAGCTATAATCCTAGCCTCAGTTGTTGATTTTTTGGGACAGTTCCTGTAAGAGAGTATTACGCATGCAATTTTTTGCCTATACCAATGTGTTCAAGAATTTAACCTATTCTACCTTCTAGAAGATTTAATGTTTTTGTTTTAATACATAGATATTTGATCTAGTTCATATTTAGTGCACAGTAACAGATATGGATCCAGTTTGAATCCTTGCCATGTGTAGAGCCAATTTTTCCAGTGTCATTTGTTAAAGAGGCTATCTTTATTCCAATGAATGTATTTGATACCTTTGTCAAGGGTAAGGTAACAGAGAATGTTGGCATTTTTTCAGCATCTTCTAAACTGTGCTATTGATCTTTGAGTTTAACTGAGGTTTTTTGTTTTTGTTTGGTTTGTTTTTTTCCCTTACCACACTGTTTTATCATAGTAGCTTTGTAGTATAATTTCAAATCAGAGAACATGATCCCCCTGCCTTCCTTTTGTTGCCCATAATTACCAGTGTTATTCTAGTTCCAAATGAATTTTAAAACAGTTTCCATAATTCTGTAAGACATGTTATTGGAATTTCATTTGAAAGTGCATTAAATCTGTACAATAGTCTTGGAAGTATAATCATTTTCACCATATTAGTTTTTCCTACCCAAGATCAGGAGATATCTTTCCATTTTCTGATATCCTCTTTAACCTCCTTTTTCAAAATACTATAGTTATATCTTTACTTTTTTATTTTCCATAATTTTATTGAAGAATAAATAACAATGAGACAGTTCAAATCAGAGTAGTAGAAAAAAATGAGATTAGTAGAACAGATTCAATAATTAATACACTGCATTTTGTTTTTATAGTGGTTATTTGTTGTATAAGATACAAACACAATATTCTATTTAAAAACACTATTAGAGCAGATGCCTCTATTCACTGAATTAAGAGAATGTAGCTGTACAGCTATCTTTTTTAAAGCTGAATCATAGTACAGTTTCAATAATTAATACATTTTATAATGTTATCTTCCTAGTAGTTATCCATAGTATCAAAAGCAGATAGGATATCCTGCCCAAACACTATTCGTACAAATCTTTCTTCTCATAGAATTACACGAAAGTACTGCATATTTATCCTGACTGTACTGTATATACAAACACAGAATGGTTCTTCCTTTGTATCCCCTTTTTTTGTTTAGTCCTGTCAGAGATGGGTATTCTACTGGCATTCAATTATTATAAGTGCTTGAATTCAGCAAAACAATCCAACACAGTCCAGCAGTCCACAATAGTAGAGGGTTATCCGAAGAAGTTGTTTACTAGAGCCATTTACAGCTCAACATATTATTATGGCTTTATTTTATATACCTTGTTTTTATACTTTTCTGCTGGATGGTTAAGACTGAGATAAAACAAGACCTATATAACAAAAAAATGTAACTTTTGTATCTAATTAGGTCAGTAAAGTCCGCTCAGGTTTATCCTGTAACCTATACCTCACTTTGTAGATACTTTGTCAGTGTCAGCCATATGGATGAGTCACAACCATTGCCTGACAAATTTGCTCTTTGTGAAAACCTGAGAGAAAGGTTTCTCTCCATGTGACTCTCCTTAGGCACACTATAGATCATCGATCACATTCCTCTGTGGCTCTATATATCCTTGATCAGAAAATTTGGGGCACATCTAAGTTACATGAGTCTTCACTGACCTTGAAAGGCTGAGGACAAAATGTTGGCTGACCTTGCAGCCCTTCCATTTCTCCAATTTTTGATCGGCAAACTTAGGTTGTTTAGCATCCAGAAGAGAAGCTGATTATTACCCTGCAATGTATGCAGTTCAGTTTAGCCTAACTATCTGCCTAAATTCCTTTTAGTTGTTGTGATGCTTTTCTATTTGTATTTCTTCTTTTGATTTCTTATACTAGGGAGACTACACAATATTTGCACATGTCCTTCTTTAGATAGATTCCTTAAACTATTTCATTTTGTAGGATGCTACTGTGAAAGGTGTTGTTTCCCTAATTTCTCTCTCAATGAGTTTGTTATTCATGTACAGAAGGGCTACTGATTTCTGAGTTTTGACTTTATATCAAGCTATGCTACTGAATCTTTTTATTAAATCTAACAGTTTCATTACAGATTTTGGGGTCTTTTGTGTAGAGTATCATGTCATCCACAAATAATATAGTTTAACTTCTTCATTTCCCATTGATATTCCTTTTATTTCTTTCTCTTGTACAACTGCTCTGTCTACAGTTTCCGGGACCATGTTGAATAAAAGTAGAGACAGTGAACCTTGTCATGTTCCTGATTTTAGAGTGAAAGCTTTCAGATTTTGATGTATTTTCTATCATGCTGGCATTGTTTTGTCATAGATAGCTTTCATCAGATTGCAAATAAGACAATCTATTCCAATTTTCTGCAGGCTTTTACCATAAATGTATACTGGATTTTGTTAGAAGCTTTTCCTAATCCATTGAAATAATCATATGATTTTTATCCTTTGCTCTATTAATAGGGAGTATTAAAATACTGATTCACATATGTTGAACCATTCCTGCTTCTCTCGGATTAATCTCACTTGGTCATCATGTATAATTTTCTTGATGACTTGCTGCCTTCTGTTTGCCAGTATCTTGAATGCCAATAGAATACTCATCTCTGACAGGACTAAACAAAGACAGGGGATACAAAGGAAGAACCATTCTGTGCTTGTATATACTACTTAAAAATTTACTGAGGATTTTTGCATTTATATTCATTAGAGAAATTGACCTGTAATTCTCTTAGGTGGATCTTTCTCTAGTTTGGGTACCAAAGTAATGCTTGCTTCTAGGAATGAATTTTTCATTCAGGAATACATTTGGAAGCATTGTTTTCCCTTCAATTTCATTAAAAAGTTTGAGAAGTAATGGTATTAGATCTTTAAATTTCCTATAGAATTCAGCAGTGAACCCATCTGGGTTTGAGTTTTTCTTTGTTGGCAGGTTTGTTGTTGTATCTTCAATTTCATTGATTGATATTGATTTATTTAGATTTTTAATATCTTCTTGATTTAGCTTTTGTAATTCATAAATACCTAGGAATATGTCCACTTCTACATTTTCCATCTTATTAGACAAGTTCTCAAAGTAGGTATAGAATATCTTCTGGATTTTTGTAAGGTCTGTTGTGGTTTCATTCTTTTCATTCATAACGGATTCTAGTCTTTTCTTTCCTTTTTTTGATAAAGTTAGTTAAGCATAAGTCAATGGTATTTAATATTTCAATGAACTGACTCTTCAATTCAATGATTCTTTATATTATTTTGTTAGTATCCAAAGCATTAATTTCTGCTTTAATCTTTATAATTTCATCCTTCATAGAAGCTTTTTGTTTAGCCTGTTATACTTTTCCTATAAATTTGAAGCTTATTAAGCTGTGCATTTGTTCTTTTATTTTTTATCATTTATTTAGCACATGGTCTACGAAGTCTCACTGCACAGATTGGACTTTTAATGATCCTCCTGTTTTTCAGCCTCCCAAGAACTGGGATTAGAGGTGCTCACCACGATGACCATCTCAGTTGCTGTCTCAGCAAGCCCCTGGAACAGGGCTGGCACAGCAGGCTGGGGACTGGACCTCAGGCCCCTCCATCTGCCTAATCAGGTGCTTTAATCAGCTGAGCTATCTAGCCAGCCCTGTTTATTTGTTCTTTCTCAGTATTCCTAATATTAGTATTCACTGCTATAAATTTCCCTATTAGGATGGATTTCATTGTGTTCCATAAACTCTGGTATATTTTATTGTCATTATTATTTAATTGTATAAACTGTCTAAGTTCTTATTTAATGTCATCTGTGACACACTGATTGTTCTGGAGGGTGTTACTTAATGTCTGTATAGTTATGAGTTTCTTATAGTTTCAATTTGCAAGAATCATCTGAACCAAAACTACAAAAGGAAGAAATTACAAAGAGAAAAGTGAAGATTAGAGAAATGAAGTATTAAAAAATAGAATCAATTGAGAGTTGATTCTTTGAAAAGATAAAGAAAATAGTCCAACTCCTAACAAAACTTACCAAAGCAATGAATGAAAATACCTATGTCAATACAGTTAGAAATGAATAAATGGAAATCTCAACAGAAAGCCCAAAAGTACAGAGGACTATAAGTAACTACTTAAAAAACTCCAATGATCTGGAAAATCTGAAAGAAATGGACAGATTTCTAGACATGCATGAAGCATCAAGACTGAACAAAGAGGATTTTAAAAAGTACTAACCAGTCAAATAACAGATAATGAAATTGAGAGAATAATTTAAAATGCATACAAACTAATTAAAGCCAATGATCCAGTGGATTCATCACTGAATTCCACCAGAACTTCAGGGAAGATTTTTTTAATACTTTATTTATTTGTTTATTTGTTTATTTGGTACAGGGTTTTGTTATCATTATGAGCTCAGACTCATGATGATCCTCCTGTCTCAGTCTCCCCAACCCTGTGATTACATGTGTGCACAGCACACCTGATTTTGGTAGCTGGCATGGCAAGCCTGGGGTTCTAGGTCTGGCCTAGCATGCCACACTGGGGATCAAACTCTTGTGCTTACCAGACGGGCACTTAGACTGCCAAACTTTCTCCTCAACCCTCTTCAGGGAAGACTTAATTTCTAAAATTCATCATTGAACTCAAAAGGGAAGGAACACTTCCAAACTCATTCCCAAAAGCTATCTTTACTCTTATGCCAGACTCAAGTGAAGACTTAACAGCAACAACCAAGATAAACAAAATGAAAAAAATAAACATACAAAGCAAAATCCCACAACATGATAGTGGGACACACAATACCACAAAGCATTAACAAGACAGTACATCATCACAAAGTCAGCTTCCTCCATAGGATAAAACAGTGTTTCATTATAAACAAATCAATGTAATAATTATATAAGTAGAACCAAGGATTAAAACAAGATGTAATCACAACTGACAAATATCCTTGAAAATATTCAACATTTATTTATAAAAAAAAAAAATTCATGAAGAAAATAAGCAGAAAAGAACCTTATCTCATTCCGATACACCATTTATGACAACCGAACTTTCAACAAAATGCTAAATGGGGAAAACCTGAAAACTTTTCCCCTATAATCAAAATAAGACAAACTTGCCCACCCTAATACTTTGTTCAGTATAGCAAAATACTCAAAATATTAGCCAGAGAATTGAGGCAAGAGTAAGAAGTAAAAGGAGTATGTGTAGAAAAGGAAGAAATATCTAACTATAATTACTTTCCAATGACATAATCCTATATACATCAAAATCCAGAAATATTCCACCAAAAGACTCCTAATGCTAATAAACAAATTCAGCAATGAAGCACAAATCAACATGCAAAAATTAGCAGCAATCTCATACACTAACAATGAACACATTGACAAAGAAATCAAGAAAATAACACCATTTGTTATAATTTATAGAACTGAATGCCTACATATTAATTTGACCAAGGACATGAAAGTGTTACATGACAAAACTATAGTACTCTGAAGGAGACCAAAGAGGACACCAGACACATGGAGAGACATCTGTCCTGAACAAGCAGAAGAAATATTGTCAAAGTGGTCATATTTCCAAAAGTGTTACACATATTTAATGCAATATCAATCAAAATAAAACAGCATTTTTCACAAAACCAAGAGAAATTCTAAAATTTAAAAATAAAAAAACAGGAGAGGGATTAATCCTAGACAACATGAGTAAAGCAACAGGAATCACAGTCCCAGATCTTAAGTAACTTGGCAAAGTTATAATGATAAAAGCTTGTGGGCCAGGGAGACAGCTCAGAGTCATAAATGCATGACTGACATGCACAAGGTCCCAAGTTCCTTGCACAAAGTCCCAAGTTTCCTTGCTGGTACAGCAAGAAAAAAATAGACATAATGACAAAAATAGTAAAGTACTAGCACAGAACAGGCATGCAGATCAATAGAACACAATAGAGGATGGAGAATAAACCAGACACACTCAGACTTCTGACTCTACAAAGCAGTCAAAAATGTATGCTGGAGGAAAAAATGGTCTTTTCAACAAATGGTGCTGGGAAATGTTGCTGTCCACATACACAAAACTGAATACTCATATGCCTCATCGTGGCTTCAAATAAATAAAAATATATGAAGACCTAGATGCTAAAACAGAAGTGATCTTCTAGAAGAAAAGTTAGGGAAAATTCTTGCAAACATAGACATAAGTGAGGAAAAACTGGCTTACACTCCTACCATCAGTGTGCAGAGGTTTCTCATTCCCCAGACCTCAGCAGCATTGCTTAGCACGTGATATTTTGATGACAGCCATTCTTTCTGGTATAAGATAGAATCTTTGTTTGTTTGTTTTTTAATTGAAGAATAGCAATGAGACAGTTTCAAGACAAATTGACAGGACAGATTTGATAAATTAATACATTGCAAACTGTTTTCATAATGTTTAGGCATCATACAACTTACATTCATGATAGTGTACTTACTGACATTATTATAACAGATGTCTCTAATCAGTGTAATAACACAGTATAGCTGTTTACTTATCTTACTTTTTTATAACTTTCTACTTTGTTATCTTCCTAGTGGTTGTCCATGGTACTAGAAAATGACATAATATCTTGTCAAACCACTTTTAGTGCAAATCTTGCTTCTCATAGAATTATGCAGAAGTACTGTATATTTATCTTTACTGTACAGTTTATACAAACACATCATGTTCTTCCTTTGTATACCCCTTTTTGTCTAGACATGTTAAAGATGGACACTGCATTATCATTAAACCAATTTAGGTGTCTGAACTCTGCAACACAATCCAACACAGTCCAGCATTCCATATTAATAGTGAGTTATCGGAAGAAGTTGTTGACTACAGCCATTTACAGCAACTTATTACTATGGCCTCGCATTATATATATATCTCATTTTTATACTTTTTTGCTGGATGGTTAAGGCCAAGATAGATCAAGACCTATATAGCAAAAGATGTGATATTTCTATATAATGAAGTATTACTCAGCTATTAAGATTGATAAACTTGCAGCTTTTATATATGTAGCTTTTATTTCTGATGAGTGCAGTGAAGTCCCCTCAGGGTTTATCTTGTAATCCTGTACTTTACTCTGCAGATCCTTTGTCTTTGTCATCCATGCGGCCAATCCTTGACTAGTTTGCTCTCTGTGAGAGCATGAGAGTTTTTTCTCCATGTGACTCTCCCCAGGCACACTGTACATCATCAATCTCTTTCCTCTGTGTCTCCATAATCTCCTTGATCAGAAAATTTGGGGCACAACTGAGTTTCAGGCTGTTATAGTACAGGTTCACCTATGCCCTGAGTCTTCAATGACCTTGAAAGGCTAGAGCTAAAATGTTGGCTGGTCTTGTGTCTCTTCTATTTCTCCAATTTTGATCTGTGAACTTAGATTGTTAACTATCCAGGAAGAAAAGCTGCTCAGTACCCTGCAGCATGTGCCATTCAGCATATGCCCTATCTGACTCAGTTTTCTTTAGATGTTGTACATTTCTATTTGTATTTCTTCTTTTGATTTCTTATACTAGGGAGACTATGTGATATTTGCCAGACACATGTGTGTCTGGTTTATTTCACTGATGAGTATATGTTCAAGTGGCATCCACTTCAATATAAAAGCTGCAAGTTTATCAATCTTAATAGCTGAGTAATACTTCATTATATAGAAATACCACATCTTTTTCAACAATTCCTCATGTGATGAACATCTTGGTTGTTTCCAAGATTTTACTATCACAAATTGTGCTGATATAAACATAGGTACACATATATCACTATAATATAATGTTTTCAGCTCCTCTGGGAAAATTCCCAGTAGAGAGATAGCTGACTTGAGTAGGATTTCCAGTCCTACTCTTTTGAATCTTCACATTGATTTCCACAATGGTTGTGCCAGTCTACATTCCCACCAGCAGTGGAGAAGTATTCCCTTTTCCCCACAACCTTTCCAACATTTATTGTTGGTTGATTTCCTTATGATAGTCATTCTTCCTGCAGTGAGATGGTATTTCAGTGTTGTTTTTATTTGCATTTCATTGATGGTTAGGAATGTGGAGCATTTTTTCAATATATTTATTTGCTTCTTTAATTTCATCTCTGAGAAGTGTATATTCATCTCAGATGTCCATTTCTGAATTGGGTTTTAAATTTGAGGGCCTTAATATATCTTAGTTCTTTATATATTCTGGAGAGTAGACGTTTCTCTGATTGCTTGCTTATTAGCTTATGTCAGTCTATTTCTCTTATTTGGTTAATTGAGTCCATTTACATTGATGGCTATAATTGAAATGTGTTGACTTATGATTGTCATGATATTTACCTCCTTTTGTTTACTCCTTTCATTCCTGTGTTTGTCTATCCTATTTAGTGGGTGCCTTCTATTCTCATTCATGGAGTTCTGGTCATTGTGGTCTCTCTCTAGATCATCTTTCAGTAGCATGTGTAGGGATGGCTTTGTCATCATGAAATGCTTTAGTTGTTCTTTGTTGTGGAAGTATTTTACTTCTCCATCATACTTGAAAGAGAGTTTTGCAGGATATAATAGTCTGGACTGGAATTTATTTTCATACAGGACTTGAAGAACTCTGTTCCATGCTCTCTTTGCTTTTATGGTCTGTATAGAGAAGTCGTGTGCAATTCTGATGGGTTTTCCTTTGAATGTGATCTGCTTCTTCTCACTAGCAACTTTCAGTATATTATTCTTGTGTTGGATTTCTGTGATCTTGACTATTATATATCTTGGTGTGTTTTTACTTGGGTTGAAGTTATTTGGTGTTCTGTATGCTTCGCTTACCTGAATGTTGGAGTATTTCCTCATATTTGGGAAGTTTTCTGCGATTCTGCCCGTATTCTCTTTATATCATTTGTATTGACTACTTCATTCTCTTTGATGCCAATTAATCTCACATTGTTCTTGCACATGATGGATTATTTTTTCCTGCATTCTGATTGTTTTTAAGACATCCTTTCTAACCTTTTCACTAGCTGCACCAGCATATTCAAGATCTGAAACTCTGTCTTTGCTTTCACTCAAACAGTTTTGTAGACTTGTGGTTAACATTTTTTTGTTCTTCTATATCTCTTTCACTATGCTTCATGTGTTCTATATCTTTTCTGTATTGCTCATTCCAGGATTCCGTCATATTTCTGATCTCCTCTATTTTTTGTCCATGTCTTCTTTAGAGGTAGATATTAATTCTTTTTCTGCAGAGTTTCTTCCAAGTTGGGTTTCCTCTGTATATTTCCAGAATTGTTTCTGTATTTTGGATGCTATGATTTCAATGAATTCTTTTTTGATTTCAGAAATTATTTCTGCTTTGAGTTCCTCATTACCTTTTTACTGTTGTTTCTTTGCTTCCAACACTGTTAATTCATACATTTCAGCTGGAATAGTGTTCTGTGCACTTGTTCTGGGTGAATATTATCTTTCCCCCATATTTTTCTGGATTTGATTCATTACTTCATATCCTATGTATTCAAATATTTCTTTTTTATTACAGGTGTTAGTTGTGGTCTAAGTTCCTCTGTACCTTTCTTTTGTTTTTCCTTTTCTTCTGTCTCTCTTAATTCATTCATTTCAGCTGAGCTAGTGTCTGCTGCACTTATTGGTGGACTCAAGACCTGAGATTGCATTTTTCTCCTTGTCTTTGTCATTTTGTATAGCACTGAACTCTGACATTTGGTGTAGAGCTTTGGTGTACCTATAGCCTTAGCCCAGAATGAGATTTGAGTGCCAGTCTATTAAGTTTGAGATTATGCAGTTATGCCTGGCCTGGATCTAGCTGTTGTGTTCAGTTCCTTTTTGCTTGCAGCTCCTGTGGTTCTCCTCTTTTGGTTCCCTGGTCACTGTAGCACTGTGGAGTGTGGAAGCTCTCCCTCACACTCACCAGACTTTGGAGGGGTGGAACAAGTGCCAGGAGAGTCACCCAAACTTCTCTCTCCCATGGCGGGCTTGGGGACAGGGTCTTTGAAGTGTTGCTAGGCAGGTCTGTCTGGTGTGTCTCTGGCAGGTCTCTGGCTAGGATGTCTTGGGACCTGAGGCTCTGGATGGCACACAGTGTGCATGGAGAAGCCAATGGACCTCCCTCAGACTCACCACACACTCACAGAATTTGAGTCCGGAAAATTCCCACTTGCTTAGCATGCTTGAGGGTGGGGATTGGGGTAAAGTGTTACACACAGGAAGAAGCCAAAGGCTCTCCCTCAGACTTACCACACAGTCACGGAACCCAGAGCTGGGCAAGTCATGGAAATTCCCACTCACTTGTCGGGCTCACGGTCAGGGATCTGGGAAGTTACAGGAGTGGGCCCTGGTGTCTCAGGCCTCTCGCTCTCTCGGCGGGCGGGCCTGGGCTTTGGCGGGTCTGCTGGGATCCCAAAAGAGTAGTGGATGTTCTCATTCACCGGGCAAGCTGTGCTGGGTTTGGGGCCACGAGGCAGAAGTTGAGAACACTGGGCAAGGTCTCTGTAGCTTGGCGTGTTGGGCAGGCTGTGTTGGGTCTGGGGCGGCAGGACAGGAGTTGAGAACTCTGGGAAAGGTCTCTCTGGTGCAGTGTGCCTGGAGTTCTTACTCACAGGGAAAGCTATGCTGTGTTTAGGCAAATCTTTGTATTTTAATTAACGTTTCTTTAATGTCCAAGGGTGTTCAACATTTTTCACGTACATATTATATTGTACATTTTCATTTCTCTTCCTGAGAAGTGTCTATTTCAATTTCCCAGTTTATATTTGATATTTCATTTTGGAGAATATACATTTTGAGTTCTTTATAGAATAAGAAACCCTTCCCCATTGTTGGTAAGAGTATAAACTAGTAGATCTACCATGGAAATTATGGAGATTTTCTAGAAAAACTAAAATGAGAAATTCACTCCCTCCAGCTATATCTCTTGTAGGTATTTTCCTGAAGGAGTTAACGACATACATGTAACATAAGTAATACACACAAATCCATGTTTATAGCAGCATAGCTCATAATAGCTGAATGTGGGAAGGAGTTTATGTGTCCATTAACAAATGGATGTGAAAATGTTCTGTATGTACACAATGGAGAATTCAGTCATAAAAAATAAATTTAAATTATTTGTGGGAAAATTAATGCACCTTGAGTTTAGAAGCCCATAAAAAATAAGTAAAACACAGAAGTTTGAATATTGCAGTTTCTCTTACATGAGAAACCTGAAGTATAAATAATTTCAAGAGCAAAATAAAAGATTGACAACAAAATGGAGAGACAAGCCCTTTGCACATGGCATAATGATCTAGAGGCGAGAGTAAGTAGGAGAGGGGAGACAGGAAGCAGTAAAAGGGTTAAGATATGGCATGTAAATTTACAAAGATTCTGTGATGAATGTATTCATTGTATGTTGCAAGCATACTAGTTGTACCTAAAACAAAAAAAAAAAATGAAGCAAAACACACACAAAAAAATTGTCTATACTTTTCTTCAACCAGTTAATGGATAGACTAAAATGAAAAAAAAAAATTACTGGGATTATCACATCAATACCATTTATTGTTTTGTGCAGTAAAAAGATTTTACACTGAGGCATTTTCCAAAATAAGGCCAGCTGGAAAAGTGAGTAATATCTTCAAAAGTTAAAAAAATCATGCCCAGTGCTGAAAGACTAGAAACTTTTCCTTTAGTTCTTTGAGAATAACAGTTTGTACTAATATTGTTTAGATATCATGTCTGCATCTTGTCCTCTGAATATTATGAAGACAACAATATGCAATATATTAGTTATTTTAACCATCCTACTAACCTGATTCAAAACTGTTTGATTGCTATTTTATCTTTATTTTCTCATTAAAATGAATTTAAACTTTTTTTAAAAATCAGGAAAAAGGCAAAAACTTTTGTTCTCTGTTTCTATCCAATATAGGGCAATCAGACAAGACGAATAAAGAAATGGTGTTCAATTTGGAAATAAAGATGTATAATTATCCCTGGATGTAAACAATATGATATTGCATGTAGAAAAATCTGATTATAAACTCTTTGTAGTAATATAGAAATACAGCAAGGGAAAGGATATAAAATCAACATACAAAAATCAGTTCCCTTGATATACACTAGCAGTGAAAATCTGAAAATGAAATTGAAAAGCCAATTGCATTGACAATTTTATCCAAAACTCTACAAAATGCTTACAAATATACGTAAACCAAAAAATTAAAAGCTTATATACAAAAAGCTATAACACATTGCTTAAAAAATTAAAGACATATATAAATTGAAAGATATCCTATGCTTATATATTGGAGGATTTAATAAGTTAAGATGTCAGTACTGCCCAAATTCATTTTCAGGACTAATGTGTCAAAATCTCATGTTTTTTTTGCAGAGATAAAAATCTATCCTAAAATTAATAGGAAAGTAACACAGCCAAGCTAATTTAAAATTTATTTAGATGGTGCAGTCTTCCTAATTTCAAAATTTGTTATTAAATTACATTAGTCAAAACATGTTGGACTTCCAGCAAGGTATATATAGATCAAAGGAATAGAGTGCAGAAGCCAAAAATAAGCCTTCATATATATAGTCAGATGACACACCAGGATGCAAAGGGCTATGAATGGAAGAAAGACCAGTCTGTTCAAAATCTGTTGTTGGAATGCTTGGCATGGTAGTTCATGCCTGTACTTCCAACACTCTTGAGAAAGCTGAGGCAGGAGGATTTCTGTGAGTTCAAAACCAGCCTGAACTGCAAAATGAGATCCTGTCTCAAAAACAAATCTGCTTCTGGAAAATCAGATATCCATTTGCAAAAGAATAAAGTTGAACTCTTTCATACATGATACAAAAATAGGCTCAAAATAAATGAAAGACCTAAACATGAGCCTTAGAACTATAAAACTCTTAGAAAATACAAGTTAGATGCTTTGTAGCTTTGAATCTGACAACATATCAGCATAGCCAACAAAAGGAAAATAGAACACATCCAAATTGAGAACTGTACATAAAAGATAGCCAAGAGGATAAAAAGACAAAATATAATGGATAAAAACTATTTTCATATCAAATAAAATAAGGATTAGCACACAGAGTGCATAAAGAAGGAGTTTCACTACGTAGTCCACACTGGCCTCACTCTCATGGTAGTCCTCCTGTCTCAGCCTCCCTAGCTCATGGATTACAGATGGGTGCCATCACATTTGACTCTGAGTATATATTTAGAAGAACTGAAAACAGAGTTCCAAAGACACATTTAAAAACATATATGCAGGATAGTACTATTCAAAGTAGCCAAGAGGTTGGAGTGATTCAAGTGTCTATCAACAAAGAAATGAACACAATGTAGTAAAGACATAAAATGAAATATTATTCCACCTTAAAAAGAAAGGATATTCGACCACCAGTGTGCTGTGATGGCCCAAACCCAGGGCCTACTGAGTCTGTGATTGAGACTGGGCATGTTGATGTGTGCCTTGAATCCCAGCGCTTGGGAGGCTGAAAATAGGAAGATCATTACAAGTCTGATCTCTGTAGTGAGATCCTGTAGACCCTGTACTAAATATATTTTTAAGAAAAGGATGAACTGACACATGCTACACCTGGATGAACCTTGAGGTTGTGCTAAGTGAAAAACTCTACTCCAAAAGATAAATACTGTATCATTGCACTTAGAGGTATCCATAAAAGACAAATTCATAGAAACATAAATTTTCCAGATGGTTGTCAGGGGCTGTAGACAGAAGGAAATGCAGAAATGTTGTTTATTAGCCATATGTTAGTACTTTTCATATTGGAAAAGTTCTGAAAACTACTTACAAATTTTGAACACCACCCAACTATACACTTAAGAATGCTTAAATGATAAATTTAATCTTAGGTATATTTTTCCACAATTCAATGTTTTTTAAAAATGAATAGTAGAGATGTGGAATAAATTTAGAACCCTATTACGAGGGTTTCTTGAGTCATATTGATTCTCACTTTTTGAATGATTTTTATAACTCCTGACTTGCTCAAAAAAATGTTCAAAGGAATTCCACCCAGTGTAATCTTTTGCATTTTAATATGGTATTTGATACCTAAGAAATTCAAATAATGTCTATCCCAAAATCAATACTCTTTACCAAAATGTCCATTTCACCTGTAGGTGGTACATATCACAAGGACTGCCCTACACTGATCTATAAAACTGTTGGATTTCAAAAGGACAGAGCTTTCTTTCTTTCTTTCTTTCTTTCTTTCTTTCTTTCTTTCTTTCTTTCTTTCTTTTTTTTTTTTTTCTGTACTTTAGGAAAGAGTCTACAGGGTGTTCAGGGTCTCACAACTAGATCAGACTAGTAGTGATCTGCCTGTTTTTAGCCTCCTCAGCACTGGGATTACAGGCAAGCACCACCACAGACAATTTCAATTGTTGTCTCAGTGGGCTCCAGGGGCAGGGCTGGCACAGCAGGCCTGGGATTTGAACACCTGGCCCCTGTGCCTGCTTGAAGGTACTTTAATCCACTAAGCTATTTGGCTAGCCCTAGGCAAGAGCTTTAAGTAATTTTGCCAAGGGAATTTACAAAACAAGACCAATAATAAAACACTTTTTACCAAGACCTTCCAACCAGATGACAAACCATTTGGATTTTAGGGATATCACAAGGACTGCCCTGCATTGGTCTATAAAACCACTGGATTCCTAAGCTGATGTGGTAAGGACATGGTAATTATTCAGCTGTGAACAAGACTTTAACTTCATAGCATTTTCTTTCTTAAGGAACATTTCAAGTCCCACATTCACTATGAAACTTCCTAACTACTTCCTTCTTGGCTACAAAATTAAATTGACATTTTTAATGTTGATTTTGAAGCCTTCAAAAATTATGTGTTCATTTATGTCCCAAACATTGCCAAAAGTCAAGGTATCTCCACCACACCTGCAAGCATTTCATGAAATGTCTTATATAGAGACACTGCTTGATTTATGCAGTCAGCTCTTAGCTGGTTTCCCCTCATCTATTTGCCATGAAAACGATTTCAACTCTCAGATCACTCTTCAAATTTCACTTGCTTAATGAAGCCATTCCAAGAAGGCAGTCAATTGGGCTTCTGGGACACAGCAATGAAAATTGAAAGAAGCTGCCAACCACATCACTTTAGTGAAAATCATTCATCCACCACTGGGTATTTTTTACCCCTGGAATTTCTCAGTCATATTTTGATTGTCAGTTCATGAAGCTCAAATTATGTCTCTATATGCAACTCTTCATCAGGGGCTGGATAATTGATATTAGTTGTTATTTATGTATTTCTCCTCATTTCTTTGGATATCTGAACTTGTTTACTCAGTGTTATCCAGTAATTTTGAATATAGGCAATATGAAGAGCAGGGCATAGAAGAGGGTGAACCTTAGCTGCAAATTTTCTCTTGAGTTTTGTAAACTGCAATAAAGAGCAATTTACTTATTTATTTGTTTGTTTGTTTTAGTACAGGGTCTCATTATACAGATTGGACTCATAGTAATCCTCCTGTTTTCAGCCTCCAAAGGGCATGCACCACCATGCCCAGTCTCAGTCACCATTTCCTGGGGCGAGGCCAGCATGACATGCGGGGGATTGAACCCCAGTCCCTGCTCCTGCCTAAACAAGCACTTTAGTCCACAGAACTATCTGACCAGACCACAAATCATTTATTGATTTCAGAACTCAATTTCTTTGTCTATTAAAATTAGGCATATTTTCCAGCACCATTTGTTAAAGAGGCTATCTTTCTTCCAGTGAGCTTGTGTAGCTCCTTTGTCGAAGATAAGATGGCTGAGTGTTTTCGTAGATGCCTCTGCATCTTCTAATCTATTCCACTGATCCTCAGGTCTATTTTGTTGCCAATACCATGTTGATTTTATCACAGTGGCTTTGTAGTATAATTTCAAATCAGGAATTGTGATGCCTCCTGCCTTGTCTTGATTGGCCAAGATTGCCTTTGCTATTCTAG